>JAKOGI010002713.1:52500-67500 GCA_029747015.1 Carnegiea gigantea
TATGTCTAAAATGTAACATGTGTGTGGAAGGCTGATGTTTTAGCAAATGACTTTCATGTGTTTTAAATGAATAATAGCCATGTCTAGTAACGAGTTATGGCCTATTTTAGCTATTCAAATAGTGTTTGGGAGAAATCCCCAAAACCTTTTTAACAAAAGGGAGATGGGAATTATACGTTGAATGATTTTATTGTTCGAAACACGAAATTACTAGCCGTTATGGCCGATACGGTTTAAGTGGCTAAGATGATGTGCTGTGGACACTATGTTATGAATGTTGACTGCCTAGGGATTTCGTCCTGGTACTAGGAAGCCCTAGAAGACCCTTACGAGGGTAGTTGTCCAAGATGTGCTGTGGACACTATGTTATGAATGTTGACTGCCTAGGGATTTCGTCCTGGTACTAGAAAGCCCTAGAAGACCCTTGCGAGGGTAGTTGTCCAAGATGTGCTGTGGACACTATGTTATGAATGTTGACTGCCTAGGGATTTCATCTTGGTACTAGGAAACCCTAAATCCCTAGAAGACCCTGACGAAGGTAATGGTCTAATATGTTTATGTAGCCATCCCGGAAGTAAGAGCTTAAGCGTGAGCGTTAGTTCTCACTATGGGGTCGAGAATAGTTCTCACCCAAACAGCACCCTGTAATGATCTTATGCCAGAAGTACTTTCGTACTAAGATAAGAAAAGCAATTGGCCCTTTACATTTTTAAACAATTAAAAAGGAAAGGAAGTTCTTTTTATGGGCCCAAAAGGCTATATGGAATGATGTATGAAAAGCTTATAAGGGTCGTTATACGACCAAATGAAATGAAACTTCCTTTGAAGACTAAGAAAACATTTTCAACGAAAGAAAGAAAGCTTTCAATGAATGAATTATGAAACGATCCTCAAGCATGTTTGAATGTGGATTCTTAGCCTATGTATTAAAGGAAAGCTTTCAATGGATGCATTATGAATGATTCTTAAGTATGGTTGAACATGGATTCTAATCTTATGTGGCATCATTCTTATCCATAGCAAATCTGTCTGTTTTTAAGTGTATGAGATGAGAAAGAAAGTTATAGCACGTTAAAAATTCCAAGAATGAAGGCGTCTCTTCCTAAAAGAATGAACATTGATATGTGAATAGCATGCGAGGGTGTCATATAGCTTAATATGATGTTTAAAGGTACTTAAATGCTTGATATGTGTTTATGTGTGTGATGTGTATGTTATATGAATAAAATGCCAAGGAAAGTGCATTTATGAAAAGGGATAACCTTATATACACATCATATGATTGAGGGTTCATGTGTAGTTTAGATGGAGTGTTAGGAAGTTATGTTATGAAAAGAAAAGATCTTTATACTTAGCCTTCGATGCTTACTCACGTGCCTAACTGCTTGCTAGTAAAGAACTCTATCATTAAGGAACCTAGAAATATGACTGAGGGGTCGAAGTGAAGTTTATGTTTAGTGATCCTCCCATAAAGGTTCTATGAATATCTATTATAATAGTAAAGTATGGAAACGTGATATGTGACTAGTAAAGATAGTATTGCTTGCAACGGTTTTGGTTTTCAGGGGGTTGGGGGACACTCACTCAGCGTGTGGTTGTTCATCCCATTACTCTTTCCCCTTTTCCCTAGGTTTTCTCTCTGACGGGAAGAAGTTGAGTCAGATAAGTCCAGAAGGAACCTATTATTGCTTACAAGGCATCATATGTGCTCATTTAAAGGGATCTTACGCGTTTAATGAAGTCATGTAATGTACTCTTAGTTAATAAAGGTCTGCAAATAATTATTCTAGTTCACGTAATGCATATGGTATAAAGGTCGCTTTGTATGGCCGTCTGAGCCAACCATCAAGTTAGTTAGATGTCTTCTTGGTTTAATTTAGTTATGTTTTAGGATGTAAATCTTAATACTCCGGTTTTGTTAACCATTGAGTTGTATCTTCCATTTCTTCTTTATTCATGAATCAATCTGGTTGGTGTACTCGAGCGAGTGGCTCGTTGAGTTATGAACTCCGGCGTGTGGCCGTTGAGCTATGTTTCAAATGTTTGCGCTTCCGTTGATTTACAGGGACATATTGTAAGGCTTTTAGCCTGGAAATGGTCAGTTTTTAGGGGGAACTCTGCCCATTTCATCCTAGGAATTAAGTAAGAAGTTAGGAAAAACGTAACGCTTCTGGCCTAGGGGCTGGGGGTGTTACAGTGTGTGTGTGTATATATATATATATATATATATATATATATATATATATATATATATATATATATATATACTTATATATATATATTTATATATGTATATATATATGCAAGTATATATACACATACATATATATATATATATATATATATATATATATATATATATATATATATATATATATATATATATATATATATATGTATATATATTGTAACACCCCCAGCCCCAAGGCCAGGAGCATTACGTTTTTTTAACTTCTTACTTAAAATTCTGGTGCGAAACGAACAGAGTTTCTCCTAAAAACTGACTGTTTCCAGGCTAAAAGCCTAACAATAAACCCATGCAAATCAACGGAAGCGTAACACATTCAAAAGAAGCTGAACGGCTGCACGCCGAAGTTCATAACCCAACGAGCCACTCGCTCAGAGTACACCAAAAAGAATAGTTCATCAATAAAGAAGAAATGAAAGCTACAACTCAACGGTTCGCACAACCGGAGTATTAGGGTTTACATCCCAAAACGTAACTAACTTTATCCAAGAAGACATTTAACTAATTAGATGATTGGCTCATACGGCCATACAGAGCGACCTTTATACCATATGCATTACATGAAGTAGAATAATTGTTTACAAATGTTTACAAACTAAGAATACTCTGTATGACTTCATTAACGACGTAAGTAGGCACACATGACACCTTGCAAGCGAGAATGGACTCCATCTTGATATAGCTGACTCAACTTCTTCCTGTGATAAAGAAAACCTGGGGAAAAGGTGGAAAGAGTAGTGGGGTGAGCAACCACATGCTCAGTGAGTGTCCCCTGACCCCCTTAAAATCAAAACCATTGGAGGCAATGATATCTTTAACAGTCACATATCACATATTCATACTCTACTATCGTATTAGGCATTCATAAAACCCTTGTGGAAGTATCACTAAATATAGACTTCATTTTAACCAGTCAAACATATTTCTAGATCCCTCAATGACTAAATTCCTTTACTAACAAGCAGTCAAGCACGTAAGCAAGCATCGAGGGCTAAGCATAGGGATCTTTCTTTTTATAACATAACTTGTTAGCATTCCATTTAAACTATACATGAAACATCATTCATATGATGTGCATATAAGGTCATCTCTTTTCATAATCATACTTTTCGTGTCATTTCATTCATATGATATACATAAGGCACACACAAATTTCAAGTCTCATCTAAATCTCATTCATAGGGTATGCACAAGCATCTTTCTTTCTCCTTGTGAAAACACTTTACTTAGCCTTACTTGAAATCTTATTCACATTTCATTCATAAGAAAAGCACAGAACATACATAGAAAGCTTTCCTTCTTTCCTTGAAAACACTTGGCTGAGTCTCTTAAGGCCTATAAAAACTCTTTTCTTAGCCTCTTTGAGGCTCATTTTCATTAAAGGAAATCTCTTTTGTATTGGTCGCATAATGACCCTTATAAACTTTTCACATTTCATTCAACTGGCCTGTTAATGGCCCTTGAAACTTTCTTTCTTCTGAAGTACTTAAAATGGCAGAATGCTAACTGCTTTTCCTTGCTCATTAGGAAAATACATCTGGACTTATCCCCTAGGCTAGCATCATTCATAACATATTGTCCGAAGCACATTATCTTAGCCAACTGAAAGTGTATCGGCCATAACGGCTAATCATTTTTCTGCCTCTCACAGCGAAATCCTTTTCATACATCGCACTTTCTTTTTAATCAAATTCCTTAGGGGTTCCCCCGTTCAAGCGAGTTCACTCCAAAAACGAAGTTCATATAGTTAAAATAGGCCATTGATTGCTAATAGTCATGGCTACTGTTGTTTTGAAACACAAGAAACATCCTTTTTCAAAACAACACGTTCAAACGCATAATGCATCTTAATAATATAAAACGGGAGGGATTTACACATAATACATTGAAGCACTTTATAATCATTTCAACACAATGAGCCACACTGGGCCTTGCAATCCACACGATTATGGTAATCACAACCCAGACTCCCTCCTCACATAGCAACCGACCACAGGTCCTCGAACCACTCATAGTTCTACCTCAAACCGTCCAACTACCATCTCAGTTTCAATTTCACAATTTAGTATTCTAATCATCATGACATACTGAAAGGCGATATGTAAACTTACGTAACTTACCAATGCTTAACTTACCGAACAAACAAATAGTAATTAGCAGTGCACTGCAACCAACGGTTTTGACTGTACATACGCATATATATGTAGAGAGAGACATTCACACGACCCTAACTTGAAACGAATGTTTAACAAGTTGAGTTAAATTAACTAAGCATGGAACACGATTACATTCATGTATTCCAGTTAAGGGACGTAAACATGCTCAGTTCGTCATTCAAATGTTATTTCCAAAGTTATTTCACAAGCATAATTCAACTAAATAGGCACGTGTCGATTCGGGGTGTTCATTTATTGTGTCGAAGTTACATTTCAAGCCTAATTAAGTCATTTAAACATAATACGATTCTAAACATTTGTTTATTACATCGAAGTCATTATTCGAATCTAAATAAACCACTTAAACATAATACGATTCAAGGGATTCGTTTATTACATCAAAGTCACTATTCGAACCTAATTGAGCCATTTAAACATAGTATGATTCAAGGCACTCTTCGAACCTAATTGAGCCATTTAAACATAGTACGATTCAACGCATTCATTTATTACATCGAAGTTACTATTCAAACCTAATGAGACCATTTAAACATAATTTAACTATATGGAGAGGCATCGATTCGAAGTATTAACATGTTAATTCAATGCTACTAATTAGGCATGAACTAACTAAACTTAACATGCATCGCAACTTAAAGGGTAAAACCATTTCGAAACCACTAATACTTAGGAGGCGAGAAACACCCACCTGGACTCCAAGATAGAGGACTCGATTTTGGGGTTTTGGGGCTGAATTTGGATGTTCAACAACCCGAAATCCGCACCTCCTTTGTTACCATCGTGTTGCTGCTGCAGCTGCCACTCCAGTGGTCACCGACATGGCCCACCGTCGATGGTGACGGTCGTTGTGGCGTGGGGGTTGAGAACTTCGAAACCCTAGCCTTTGGACTGGGCACCTCACTCTTGCTCTCGCTCGATCCCTCTCCTTTCTCTTCACCAGGCCAGCACCGTGACCGGCTACACGCGCCGCGGCGCCGGCGTCGGCTAACTCCCCCCCGTTCTATCTCTTTCGCTCAGTCTCACGACCCCTCTCTCTATTTTCGGGAGTGCCAGGGCCGTTGCCAAGGGGACAGTTGCGGTCGACCCTCACCGGCGGCAGCACGACCGCCTCCTTCTCGCTTTTTCCTCTCCTCTCCGGTGTGGGGTGCCGGGGCTGGGGTTTTGAGGGATCCCCCTACTTACGATTTTTTGTCGTGAAAGAGAAGGGGCTTGGCCCCCTTTTGTTCAACATTTTTTTTCTTTTTTGTTTTTGGTTAATTGCTGGTCTAATTCGTATCTCGTACCTCATATCCTAACCTGAATCGATGATACGACCCTTCATCGATTATTCGATCCTAAATACGTCAAGATTCAATTTAATAAACCTCGAAACCACTTCTAAGGTTAAAAACCTCCTCGCACTCGAAAAACGACTAAATAAATCGAATAACAACTAAATTAAACTATCGATATAATTTAAGGGCGCAAATAGCACGAATTAACTTTAAAATCAATAATAGCAATAATAGTTCTTTTTAATAAAATTATCACTCACATAAGCACATCGATACTAATTTAACTCATATGGTTAATTAAAATACGAATTTTGTAATGTAGAAGGTAAGGCAACCAATTTAACGTAAAGTAAAGGACGCGAGTCTTACACTCTACCCCCCTTAAAAGAAATTCGTCCTCGAAATTCTAAACCTAAGTTCGGTCATTCCGAGAATGTACGCACACAACTTATGATCAACACGGTAGGTTTCCAAAAGGTTTCGTTTTACAACCACTTCTTCTTTTAAATCGAAAGAAAATGGCTTATGGTATCCAGTCTCCTCCTCGCCAGTCCTCTTCGAGCGTCTACTCACTCTATTTAGGCACCGAGGGCAAATCGCATTGAAGAGGGGCAAATGAGTTGGCATGGACAACCATATTAAGTTTATTTTGAAAATTAAACATAGATTTTCGATAATCTAGACTCAGTTCGCATGGTAAGCAACAACTCTAGGCATATACACCTATAAGTGGGCATCTAAAGATATGGCAACCTGGATAATGACATCTTAAGGTTATATACTAGTAGTCTCATTCTAAAACATGAATTCAAGTAACCTTTGGGATCACAATGGTTGACTTAGAGATTCCTATAACACATTAAAACAATAAGAATGTCACATGGCACCACATAGCATCACTTAGTGTCATAATAAATCCTTAAGACATGTAGACGCGCTGGATCGTCACCTAGAAAGAACACCTAGAAGTGGATATATGCGTATAATCCCCCTTTGCAACCTAAGGTCAGTGGCTTGCCCTAAATGCCACCTACTTTAGGAAGGATTGGTGTCCAGCTGCTAGGGCTTTTTGAGCATGGTTGAAATTAATGGTCTTATATGTACGCGTTGAGGTCTTATGAGGTACACTCATCCCACAGGTGATCATAGGAGTCTCACTGTAGGTCGCTTACTTTAGTAGGGATCGTTTACTATGTACAATTCCGAAGTCTGCTAGGTTCTTCCTCCCTTTCACTTTCTAGGTGTATGAGGGTTCGTTCGAGCCAAAACATCGTCGTCCCATTCACGAATAACGATTCGTATAATAGAATGCAAGTGATGCACAGTTTCGGCGGCAATGGAAAGAAAGGAGAACAGTAGGTATTCTTATGCAATGTTTTACAAAATCCTATCGCTAGCATTTAGTTTGTCAAGCACGCATGCGAAATTATCCCATAATTTCACTCAAGCAATTCAAAATTCACAACAGCAAGGTATCATTTAGTAGGATTATCAATCATGGCGACTAATTTCCCATCATTCCTTTCCTAGCCCATTATGAAGGATTATATCGACGTACACATTTTAGCACATACACATTTACAAGCAACATTTGATACAAATAAGGGTGCGTATTTGTGCATCTAAACTCCCTTATCATCACTAAAAGAAAGCTATATCCTTCGATGTAAGATAAACTTAGCTTGACAGTCAAACGGCATTAACATTTCAAAATCTTGAGTTTTAAAGGATGAAAAATAGCTTATCTATTTCGAATCTCTTTGTTTTTAAGAAAAGGATGGTTAACTGCTTCTAGCTCTCTCTCTACCAACCTTCGAGTATATCTGCTCACTCCGTTATGGCGCCTGAGGAGCAAATTGTACTTTAGAGGCAAAGTCGAGCTTAGAAAAAGATTTTCAATCGCTCGAGTCCAAATCAATGTGCTTTAACAATCGATTGTCCTATGAGAGCGCACGAAGAAAATATTTAGTAATCGAATCATCACTTAGCTCACACAAGGATGTACAAGTTAATTGGGTTCACATTCTAACAGGGTTCACATTCTAAAATACGACTCAAGTACATCCGATTGGGTTAACTGAATCACCTAAAAGTCAATTAATGAAGCCAATTAGCACGTTAGGAACATATTGACCAATGAAGTCAACGTCACCTGAATGTGTGGGGAGAGCTATTGGACTCCTGTACTAACGCACAATTCACCACTTTTACTCAATCGGCCTTCTCGAGCCATACATAACTAGTTAAGTGCAGCAACGATCACACAAAGTTCACATTTGCACACAAAGCACAACATATGTCACATTATCACAACATGTTTCCAGGCGACTATATGAGGTGCAAGACTCAGGTCACGACCTATGGTCGCAGGACCATGCTCTGATACCATAAATGTAACACCCCCAGCCCCTATGCCAGGAGTGTTCTGTTTTCTTAACTTCTTAAAATTCTAGGGTGAAACAGACAAAGTTTTCCCTAAAAACTAACCGTTTTCAGGCTAACAGCCTTACAATAAACCCCTGCAAATCAACGGAAGTGTAACACATTTAAAAGAAGCTCAATGGCTACACGCCGGAGTTTATAACTCAACGAGCCATTCGCTTAGAGTACACCAAATAGAATAGTTCATTAATAAAGAAGAAAAGAAAGATACAACTCAACGGTTCACATAACCGGAGCATTGGGGTTTACATCCCAAAACATAACTAACTTTAACCAAGAAGACATCTAACTAATTAGATGGTTGGCTCATACGGCCACACAGAACAACCTTCATAACATACGCATTACATGAACTAGAATAATTGTTTACAAACGTTTACAAACTAAGAATACTTTACAAGACTTCATTAAAGACGTAAGTAGGCATGCATGAGAGCTTGCAAGCGAGAATAGACTCCATCTTGACATAGTTGACTCAACTTCTTCCTGTGACAAAGAAAACTTGGGGAAAAAGGAGAAAGAGTAGTGGGGTGAGCAACCACACGCTCAGTGAGTGTCCCTCGAACCCCTTAAAATCAAAGCCGTTAGAGGCAATGATATCTTTAACAGTCACATATCACGTATTCATACTTTACTATCATATTAGGCATTCATAAAACCCTTGTGGAAGGATTACTAAACATAGACTTCATTTTAACCAGTCAAATATATTTCTAGATCCCTCAATGACTAAATTCCTTTACTAACAAGCAGTCAAGCACGTAAGCAAGCATCGAGAGTTAAGCATAGGGATCTTTCTTTTTATAACGTAACTTCTTAGCATTCTATTTAAACTATATATGAAACATCATTCATATGATGTGCACATAAAGTTATCTCTTTTCATAATCATACTTTTCTTAGCATTGCATTCATATGATATACATAAGGCGCACACAAATTTCAAGTCTCATTCAAATCTCATTCATAGGGCACGCACAAGCATCTTTCTTTCTTCTGGTGAAAAACACTTTGCTTAGCCTTACTTGAAATCTCATTCACATTTCATTCATAAGAAAAGCACAGAACATGCACAGAAAGCTTTCCTTCTTTTCTTGAAAAACACTTTGCTTAGCCTCTTGAGGCCCATAAAAACTCTTTTCTTAGCCTTTTTGAGGCTCATTTTCATAAAGGAAATCTCTTCTGTATTGGTCGCATAATGACCCTTATAAACTTTTCACATTTCATTCACCTAGCCTGTTAATGGCCCTTGAAACTTTCTTTCTTCTAAAGTACTTAAAATGGTAAAATACTAACTACTTTTCTTTGCTTATTAGGAAAATACATCTGACATAAGATCATTATAGGGTGTTGATTGGGTGAAATCTATTCCCAATCCCATAGTGAGACCTAACACTCATGCTTAAGCTCTTAGTCAAGAGATGGCTACATATAATATGTCGAACCATTACCCTCGCCAGGGTCTTCTAGGGTCTCCTAGTACCAGGACTTATCCCCTAGGCTAACAACATTCATAACATATTATCCGAAGCACATTATCTTAGCCAATTAAAATCGTATCGACCATAGCACCCAATAATTTTGCTGCCTCTCACAGCGAAATCCTTTTCATGCATCGCACTTCTTTTTAATCAAATTCTTTAGGGATTTCCACGTTCAAGTGAGTTCACTCCCAAAACGAAGTTCGTATAGCTAAAATAGGCCATTGATTGCTAATAGTCATGGCTACTATTGTTTTGAAACACAAGAAACATCCTTTTTCAAGACAACACCTTCAAACGCATAATGCATCTTAATAACATAAAAGGGGACGGATTTACACATAATACATTCAAGCACTTCATAATCATTTCAACACAATGAGCCACACACGGCCTCGCAATCCACACGATTGCAGTAATCACAACCCAGACTCCCTCCTCACATAGCAACTGACCACAGGTCCTCGAACCACTCATAGTTCTACCTCAAACCGTCCAACTACCATCTCAGTTTCAATTTCATAATTTAGTATTCTAATCATCATGACATACTGAAAGGCGATATGTAAACTTATGTAACTTACCAATGCTTAACTTACCGAACAAACAAAGAGTAATTAGCAGTGTGCTGCAACCAATGGTCATAACCGTACATACGTCTATATATGTAGAGAGAGACATTCGTACGACCCCAACTTGAAATGAACGTTTAGTAAGTTGAGTTAAATTACGTAAGCATCAAACACTATTCCATTCATGTATTGCAGTTAAGGGACATAAACATGCTCAGTTCGTCATTCAAATGTTATTTCTAAAGTTATTTCATAAGCATAATTCAACTAAATAGACACATGTCCATTCGGGGCGTTCATTCATTGTCTCGAAGTTACATTTCAAGCCTAATTAGTCATTTAAACATAATATGATTCTAAACGCTTGTTTATTACATCGAAGTCATTGTTCGAATCTAAATAAACCACTTAAACATAATACGATTTAAGGGATTCGTTTATTACGTCGAAGTCACTATTCGAACCTAATTGAGCGATTTAAACGTAGTACGATTCAAGGCATTCATTTATTACATCAAAGTTACTATTCAAGCCTAATGAGACCATTTAAACATAATTTAACTACATGGAGAGGCATCGATTCGAAGTATTAACATGTTAATTCAAAGCTACTAATTAGGCATGAACTAACTAAACTTAACATGCATCGCAACTTAAAGGTTAAAACCATTTTGAAAATGCTAATACTTAGAAGGCGAGAAACACCCACCTGGACTACACACTAGAGGACCCGATTTTAAGGTTTTGAGGCTAAATTTGGATGTTCAAGAACCCGAAAACCGTACCCCCTCTGCTGTCGTCATGTTGCTGCCATTGCTGCTACTCCGGTGGTCACCGACATGGCCCCACTGTCGATGCTGATGGTCATGGTGGCATGGGGGCTGAGAACTTCGAAACCCTAGCCTTTGAACTAGCACCTCACTCTTACTTTCGCTTGATCCCTCTTCTTTCTCTTCACCGGGCCTACGCTGTGACCGGCTACGGGCACCACGGCACCAGCACTGGCATCGGCTAGCTCCCCCCCGTTCTCTCTCTTTCATTCAGTCTCACGGTCCCTCTCTCTCCATTTTTGGGCGTGCCAGGGCCATCGCGGAGGGGACAGCTATGGTCAACCCTCGCCGGCAGTAGCACCGCCGCCTCCCACTCTCTTTTTCCTCCCTTCTCCGGTGTGGGGCGTCAGGGCTGGGGTTTTGAGCGACCCCCCTGCTCATGATTTTCTGCCGTGAAGAGAAAGGGCTTGACCCCCTTTTGTTCAACTTTTTTTTTGGGTTTTTAGTCAATTGCTTGTCTAATTCGTATCTCGTACCTTTATCCTAACCCGAATCGATGATATGACCCTTCGTCGATTATTCGATCTCGAATACGTCAAGATTCAATTTCATAAACCTCGAAACTAATTTTAAGGTTAACAACCTACTCGCACTCGAAAAACGACTAAATAAATCGAATAACGACTAAATTAGACTATCGATATAATTTAAGGGCGCAAATAGCACGAATTAACTTTAAAATCAATAATAGAAATAATAATTCTTTTTAATAAAACTATCGCTCACATAAGTACATCGATACTAATTTAACTCATACGGTTAATGAAAATACGAATTTTGTAACGTAGAAGGTAAGGCAGCCAACTTAACATAAAACAAAGGACGCGGGTCTTATACTCTTCCCCCCTTAAAAGAATTTCGTTCTCAAAATTCTACGCCTAAGTTCGGTCATTCCGAGAACGTATGCACAAAACTTATAATTAACATGGTAGGTTTCCAAGAGGTTTTGTTTTGCAATCACTACTTTTTTTAAATTGAAAGGACATGGCTTATAGTATCTGGTCTCCTCCTCGCCAGTCCTCTTCAAGCATCTACTCACTCTATTTAGGTGCTGAGGGCAAATTGCATTGAAGAGGGGCAAATGAGTTGGCATGGACAATCATATTAAGTTTGTTTTGAAAATAAAACATAGATTTTCGACAATGTAGACTCAGTTCGCATGGCAAGCAACAACTCTATGCATATGCACCTATGAGTGGGCATCTAAAGGTATGGCAACCAAGACAATGACATCTTAAGGTCATATACTAGTAGTTTCATTCTAAAACATGAATTCAAGTCACCTTTGGGATCATAACGGTTAACTTAGAGATTCCTATAACACATTAGAACAATAAGAATGCCACATGGCACAACATAGCATCACTTGGCATTATAATAAATCCTTAAGACATGTAGACGCACGAGATCGTCACATAGAAAGAACACCTAGAATTAGATATATGCGTACAATCCCCCTTCGCAACCTAAGGTCAATGGCATGCCCTAAATACCACCTACTTTAGGAAGGATTGGTGTCCAACTGCTAGGGCTGTTTGAGTATGGTTGACATTAATGGTCTTATAGGTACGAGTTGAGGTCTTATGAGGTACACCCATCCTACAGGTGATCATTGGAGTCTCACTGTAGGTCGCTTACCTTAGTAGGGATCGTTTACTATGTACAATTCCAAAGTCTGCTAGGTTCTTCGTCCCTTTTGCTTTCTAGGTGTATGAGGGTTCCTTTGAGCTAAAACATCATCACCTCATCCATGAATAATGATCCGTATAATAGAATGCAAGTAATGCACGGTTTAGGCAACAATGGCAAGAAAAGGGAACAGTAGGTATTCTTACGCAATGTTTTATAAAATCCTATCGCTAGCATTTAGTTTGTCAAACATGTATGCGAAATTATACCAAAATTTCCCTCAGGCAATTCAAAATTCACAATATCAAGGTACCATTCAGTAGGATTATCAATCATGGTGACTAATTTCCAATCATTCCTTTCCTAGCCCATTATAAAGGATAATATCGACGTACACATCTTAGCACATACACATTTACAAGCAACATTTGATACAAATAAGGTGCGTATTTGTGAATCTAAACTCCCTTCTCATCACTAAAAGAAAGCTATATCCTTTGATGTAAGATAAACTTAGCTCGACAGTCAAACGGCATTAACATTTCAAACTCTTGAGTTTCAAAGGTTGAAAAATAGCTTATCTATTTCGAATCCCTTTGTTTTTAGTAAAAGGATGGTTAACTGCTTCTAGCTCTCTCTCTCTCTACCAACATTCGAGTATGTCTGCTCACTCCATTATGGGGCCCGAGGAGCAAATTGTACTTCAGGGGCAAAGTCGAGCTTAGAAAAAGATTGTCAATCGCTCGAGTCTAAATCAACGTGCTTTAACTATCGATTGTCCTATCAGAGAGCACGAAGAAAACATTTACTAATCGAATCATCACATAGCTCACACAAGGATGTGCAAGTTAATTGGGTTCACATTCTAACGGGGTTCACATTCTAACACACGACTTAAATACGTCTGATTGGTTTAACCAGATCGCCTAAAAGTCAATCAATGAAGTCAATTAGCACGTTCGAAACATATTACACCAATGAAGTCAACGTCACCTGAAAGTGTGGGTAGAGCTATTGGACTCC
The DNA here is from genome assembly GCA_029747015.1 of Carnegiea gigantea. Lineage (NCBI taxonomy): Eukaryota > Viridiplantae > Streptophyta > Magnoliopsida > Caryophyllales > Cactaceae > Carnegiea > Carnegiea gigantea. Next base: position 66,177 of record JAKOGI010002713.1, read on the forward strand.
TGCACTAACGCACACTCACCACTTTTACTCAATCGGCCTTGTTGAGCCATATGTAACTAAGTGCATCAACGATCATACAAAGCTCACATTTGCACACAAAGCACAACATATGTCACATTATCACAGCATGTTTCTAGGCAACTCTATGAGATGCAAGACTCAGGGCGCGGCCTATGGTCGTAGGACCATGCTCTGATACCATCAATGTAACACCCCCTGCCCCTAGGCCAGAAGCGTTATGTTTTCTTAACTTCTTACTTAAAATTCTTGGGCGAAACGGACAGAGTTTCCCCTAAAAACTGACCATTTTCAAGCTAAAAGCCTTACAATAAACCCCTACAAATCAATGGAAGTGTAACACATTTAAAAGAAGTTCAATGGCTACACGCTGGAGCTCATAACTCAACGAGCCACTAGTCGGAGTACACCAAAAAGAATAGTTCATTAATAAAGAAGAAATGAAAGATACAACTCAACGGTTCACACAACCGGAGTATTAGAGTTTGCATCCCAAAACATAACTAACTTTAACCAAGAAGACATCTAACTAATTAGATGGTTGGCTCATACGGCCATATAGAGCGGCCTTTATACCATATGCATTACATGAACTAGAATAATTGTTTACAAACGTTTACAAATGAAGAATACTTTGCAAGACTTCATTAAAGACGTAAGTAGGCACACATGACACCTTGTAAGCGAGAATAGACTCCATCTTAACATAGCTGACTCAACTTCTTCCTGTGACAAAGAAAACCTGGGGAAAAAGGGGAAAGAGTAGTAGGGTGAGCAACCATACGCTCAGTAAGTGTCCCCCGACCCCCTTAAAAGCAAAACCGTTGCAGGCAATAATATCTTTAATAGTCACATATTACGTATTCATACTTTACTATCATATTAGACATTCATAAAACCCTTTTGGAAGGATCACTAAATATAGACTTCATTTTAACCACTCAAACATATTTCTAGGTCCCTCAATGACTAAATTCCTTTCCTAACAAGCAGTCAAGCATGTAAGCAAGCATCAAGGGCTAAGCACAGGCATCTTTCTTTTTATAACATGACTTCTTACCATTCCATTTAAACTATACATGAAACATCATTCATATGATGTGCACGTAAGGTTATCTCTTTTCATGATCATACCTTTCTTGGCATTTCATTCATATGATGTATGTAAGGCACATGCAAATTTCAAGTCTCATTCAAATCTCATTCATAGGATATGCATAAGCATCTTTCTTTCTTCTTGCGAAAACACTTTACTTAGCCTTACTTGAAATCTCATTCACATTTCATTCATAAGAAAGAACATGCA
>JAKOGI010002713.1:72500-75000 GCA_029747015.1 Carnegiea gigantea
GTAGGGAGTCTACATACACTAATTTAGGATCAAAGCTGGAGCAAAATGGTCCAAAAACCTGCAAAACACATAAAAGAACCATACCAAGGCATAAAATGGGAAAAGGAGTATAAAATTATAACATAAAACATGTAATTTTCCCTAAAAAGTGACAAAATGGCCTTAAAATGATGTATTCATTAAGTACTTATCAAACTCCCCCATGCTTAATCTGTTGCTTGTCCTAAAGCAGACACTAAATAAAACCGAAAAAGGGAAATGCTTCTTGGGACTCAAAACGGTAAAACCTCCTTAAAGTAGGCAAGTTATAGCATATCACAAGCAAGAATACCAATCAACGACAACCCTCAAATAGTGCGCAAAACATTTAAAAATTATAAGAAGGTGAATGTTTTCAAAAAAGTGCTTGACCACAAGCTCAATATCAAACTTGATTAGCCCCAGAAAACCACAAAGCATATCATGCGAGCACATAAGATTTGAACAGAGCCAAATGGACCGGTAAAACCTCACTTTGGGGAAATATGAATAACTCCCACTCATGTGTTTGAAATATAGCATAGGTTTACTCAAGACTCATTCCAAAGATGCAATCTGTCGTATCCTTGATAATACTCTCAAATTCTCCACCACTAGAATGCAATGTGCACAAAACAATTAAGAGGACTTTATTTGGGTTGTAATGTGGGCTAGAAGGGTTAAGAGAAATGAGTGAACAAATGAATTTGGGCAATGAGGAGCTACCTAGCCAAGTGACTAGGGAGCAACTAATAAGCCACTAATTAACTAATAAGTTCACACCAACACTCCAAACCTCAAAATACAATGAATATAATGTAGGAAATGAGTTGACAAAGAAGGAACTCAACATATATATGTATCCCATGCTAGTCACCTAGTTTTTTTTTCTTTTTTTTTCATTTTTTTTTTTTAGCTTTTTTCCCCTTTCTTTTGCTTTTTCGCAACATGACGTTAACTTCTTTTCTTTTCTTCAACATATTTTGTTTTTTCCCTTTTTTTTCTTTTTTTTGGGAAATGAAACAAAAATTGTAATTATTAAAAGGCATAAGATCACTAACTATCAACTCACAACCGAATAGATATATGTACAACCTAAACAAGAGGGAACACCAAACAAATGCTCAATAAACCAACATACCAAAGCACGCTGGAGTATCGGCCACTCCTTTACATCTTCAAGACTCGACTCATGAAATCAGACACTGTTAAAGCACGCTGGAGCTTATCAAACTCATGGGACCACAATTTAGAAAATAAAAGGTAAACGGCAATAATGGAACCACACCAAAGAGCATAGGTATCCTTTTAACCTTATCAAAGCCCATAGAAAAATCATAGAAGGGATTAAAGAATGTAGTCCATGTGATTTTCCTAGGCAAGTCCTCTAGGCTTACACAGTAAGGATCAATGGATGGATCATGCCCTCTTAAGTAACCTAGGCAAATATAATTATCAACATTGCCACCAAGCATGTTCAACATGTTATCCTCACAGCCTAAATCAGTATCACAAATCATAGAATTATCCATGGGCACATCGATATAATACTCAGGGGAAGAAGAGGGTAATGAACAAATAGGTGAAACATAGGAATGATAAAGGGGATTAGAGGGAACATTATCATCAAAACCAAGGCTAGGAGATCCCTCATGCATAAACACATCACGTGACCCCTCCAAAGGAGTCCTATCTAGATCATGTACCTCATCAAAAGTATCTTTTGACTTAAAACATACATCAGAAACATCAATCCTAGCATCAAACCCAAAAGGCTCACCCACCTTGAGTCTCGTGCACTGAACTAAAGGAAAGGACGAGTCAAGTAAAGATAGGACAACATCAGTATTGTCGCAGGATGATGCAAAATTAGGTTGAGCATAGCATGCATAATAAGGACACGAACTAATATCATGGTGAGAAGAGCTACGCAAATCACACCAACAAGGAGCATAATAAAATCTACAATAGAATGTGTAAGGATGAGAAATTGAATATCTAGAAACACGACTAGCCTTTTTAAACTCAATTGAATCCCAACCAATCCACTTAAGCAAATACCATGCCTCATCAACACTTTTGCCATGAAAACCCCAAAACTCTAAAAGAGTTCGGGTTTCACTATTGACAACCTCATCAACAATGACCAAAATTTCCCATTTACCCACACAAAAACTACATTGAGAAAGAAAAAAATTTAAACGCTTAAAATACCTCCAAAGTAATTCATGCTCAAATGGAGAAAAATAAAAAATTGCCATTGTTGTTTCTCAATATTTTTTTAAATTTTAAATTTTTTTGGTTTTTTTCTTAAAAAAACAAAATGCTGAGTCAAACCTATTAAGAAAAGCCTAATACTTGATGCTAGTCCCCAGCAACAGCGCCAAAAACTTGATAGGCCCGCAAGTGCCCGATAACGTTGTAGCAATCAAGGTCGATCCCACAGAGACTAAGTTGATCTATTGGGCTATATTCTCTCAAG
>JAKOGI010002713.1:80000-90998 GCA_029747015.1 Carnegiea gigantea
CACACACGTATAGATCTATACATATATATTTATATATATGTGCTTTTATATAGATATACATACATACGTGCTAATATATATAAATATATATATATATGTGTGTGTATATATATATATACATACATACATATTCATATACGTACATGAATACATACGTACTATATTTATATGCACACACACACACACACACACACACATATATATATATACATATATATATGCATATATGTATATATGCATATGCATATACATATGCATATAGATATACAAATGCATATACATATACGTATATATACATATATACACATATATATATATACGCTGTAAAGCTTGTCGAGGGCTACAAATTTAAGCACTACTTTGGTTATTAAAGCACTTTTTATAGCATAGGAAAGTAGGGATCGATCCATGAGGAAAGATAGTTTTAGAAGGCTAGCTTAATCCTAAATAATTTTACTAATCCAATTTATTAAGTCTAATCTTAATAATTCCAAGATAATTATAATCTAATTAATAAAAGTCTAGAAAAATACCCAATGATGCTCCTAAATATTTTGGATTATATTCTGGAAAGAAAACAGTAAAAAGCTTTCCTAAATAATTTAGAAAAATAAAATCAGAATAATAACTGAAATTCTAATTAAAATTCAAAACAGCAAATAATAATCAGAAAATAAATATTAAAAATGTCAAAAAGTAACCTAAAATATCATTCTTCAGGTATATAAGCTTGTAACTCCTCAATTGTATCCAAATAATTCCAGAAAAATCAAATCAGAAAATTACCACAGAATATCAATGCAGAATATTAAATCTAAAATTAGAAATAAAATAATCTGCATAAATATAAATACAAAAATAATCAAGAAAATTACCTTAATTCTAGAACACAATTTTCTGGACTTAACAATACCTAATAATCGTGATTTAATAAATAAAATCGAAATTTTCAGAATTAATAACCTAAAAACCTGCACATATCAATTTCACAAAATAATTCTGAAAAATTATCAAATAACTTCCAAAAATCACGAAATTAAATATGGGCAGACTAGGACACTCTATAAACCCTAGGAACTTATAAAAATCAAAAAAGAACAAGAATAACTATTTTTAGTCTAATTTCTAAGAAACCGGTAATTAGATACTAAAACTGAATATAAATCAATCTAAAATTATAACCACTATAAAAAATCAAAATATAAACTATCTAAAATTACCTAGACACTCCTAAAAGACTATAACACTCCTAAAGGACTATACTTTTGGGGGGGTCGATTGAATTTATTTTTAAGCTAATAAAAATAGAACAAAAATTAACAAACTAATCAAATTAACTCTAAGCAATAAATAATGATCAAAAGTTGTCAAATTTATGAAGGATACTTAGTATAATCTCAATCCACCATGCAAATTAATATTTATCATCAACACATAAGTTAATTTCATTCATGAGTTAAACTGTAGAAGAAATCCACCAGCGGTTCTTCCCCGTTTCTCCTCAGATTCTAGTTTACTTAGGTCCAGCCCTAATATAAACCCTACTAATTTGATAATTTTTACACCAGCGCAAAAATTTAACCAAATTAGAGCATTAAGAATTAGAAAAACTTCATTTAACACTTTGTAACCAATTTACCCGCAAATCGATTTAACAAAGATCTAAAGCGATTACCTAATTAAAAGAGAAGGGTTTGAGCCATCCATGATTAATTAGGGTGATACCTAGGCTTAAAAGACTATAACTTTTACGTATTACAATCTTCTAAACTATCAATCGAAATTATATTTAATCAACTAGCATGCATTCTAATCGATTCAACACAATTTTCATAAACGATAAACGCTAATCGCCAAAGAATCACGAATATAAATCAACTAGGCATTAAAGCACAAAACTTGTTTTAAAATAATTAATTTAGCATGGTTTCAAGAAGATTATACTAAGCATAAAAAAAAATTACTCACTCATATTAAAAGTAAAATTACACAATTCATCCAAATAATTCATCTTTAATAATACTCTAGTCAAAGAAATACATAAAATAAGGTAAAAATAAATCAAAGAAATAAAATTGTATTACTTAGAGATGGTGGTGATGGACGATGATGATGACGATAAGCGATGAAAGTGGCGTGAGTTGTCTGGCAGCCGTGGGTTTATGGTGAGGCGGATTAAGATGTTGATGATGGAGATTAGGCGTGATGATGGGATGATGAGGAGATGGTTGATGAGAGGATGGTGATTAAATAAAGAGGTGGTGTGGGGGTTTAGGCGTGAGGTGAGAGATGATTAGGGTAGATGATAGTATGGGATAGGATGGTTTAATGTGTGTTAGGCATGGGTTTATATATGTGAGGAGGTGATTATTATATGGAAAGTGAGGGGGTTAGGTTTAGTAAATTAGGGTTTCTTTCCTCTTTTTCTTAGATTTCTTCTTCTTCAAGACTTCTAGCTCTTCACCCAATTCTTGTAACCCTAGCCCAATATAATAATTATGAAAATAATATTTTTCATAAATTATTTATTGGACCGTCTTTTCAGCAAATTGTGTAAAATTGGAGTTTCAACGTCTTGTCTTCTCATTTTTATTTTATTAACGCCCATCCTGAAAAATATGTAAAATAAGATAAATTAGATGCATTAATGTGTAAAATATAATCAAAATAACTAATAAAACGATGCATGATTTTAGCTTAACAAATTCCCCCACACTTAGACTTTGGACGTCCTCGTGCAAAGAAATCTTAGACTCGATCTAAAAACTTACCTTCTTCCTTTCTTATAAAGTCATGCATATTATGATGTTCCTACTGGCTTTGGCTTGCTTTAGAAAAACAGTTTTACTGAATTAATTAGTTTTTCCTTTAATAAGTGAATACATGCTAAACATCCAACTATCCTTAGAGAGTTTATTCATCAGCCTTACAATATTTTCATAATGAAGTAACAAGATCAATAATTATCCATCTCTTTTTGATTATGCACACACCAATCAAAAGGTCGAGAAAGAATTTAAGGTGGAAAAATTTGGGTATGGTCTGGCTATAGAGACAATTGAACTAGGTAGAATAACTTCATTAAATTTGATCCTAAACTTGTCTTGTATTTATTTTACTCTTCTTCTTTGTTCAACTCCACTTGCGCACATATTCGAGGCCCATATAGGGTCTTAGAACTTAAACACTCCCTGTCTCTCACTCCCCCGAATAGAGGTGCTGGAGCAAATAATTCATTCTCATCTTATTATTTCTTCATTTTATTAGCTTACTAGTATGGGAAGCAAGCTTTCCAGTGGCAGTATTGCCTCAAAAGGTAACACCCAGTAGCGCATGCCTCAAAGGGGTACTTGTCATTCCCAACTTTGACTCTCTTTTCTCTTTTATTTCTTTCATGGATGAAAAGTAAAATCACAATTTTAATGAGTTATTCAACTAATTCAATAGTCTAGGAAATGGGCGGTCATTTTATTTTCTTTGAGTTGGATATATTACACGACCAAATAAGATGGATAGTCAAGAGAGTTACTCATTAAAAAGATGTATGAGGATCAATTCAAACTTCTCTCGCGGATAATTATCATGTTTAGAAGTCTTCACTTATAAAAGAATAAACTACAAAATAGCTAATAAAACCAAATTTTCTAAACAAGAAAGCCTAGCATAAACTCATATCATGCATTGTTTATAAGAAAAGAATTTTTTTTTTTTCAAGAATAAAAACTGCAGGAATTAAATGCAGGGTGCACCCCCCCACACTTAATTCATGCATTGCCCCTAATGCATGCAAAAAGATAGAATTAATGAGAACAAAAGTAAAAGTAAATAGGAACTTCCCTGAAAACGTTGGGTTACCTCCCAACCAGCGCCTTTGTTTACCGTCTTTGGCTCGACGTCATGAAGCTCATGGATCCTCAATTCGGATCTCTTCTATTAAACATACCTGGTCTCCGTCATAGAAATGCTTTAGCCTGTGACCATTCACTTTGAAAATCTTGTTAGTAGCAAAAGATTTAATCTCTACAGCACCATGGGGATAAGTCTTTACTACTTTAAAAGGTCCTAACCACCTAGAGTTTAACTTACCAGGAAAAAGTCTCAATTTAGAATTGAATAACAGCACTTTCTCACCTATTTGAAATTCTTTCCTAATAAGTTTGGCATCGCGAAATGCTTTGGCCTTACCCTTATAAATGACTGAATTGTCATACGCTTCTATAGAGTCTACTCGCCATAGCATATAGAGTCTCATCAGGAAAACAATCAGTAAAAGGGCTACCACTCTCTCCTGTTTCTAATCTACTCAGATGGTCAGCAACTAAATTCTTAGTTCCAGGCTTATCTCTAATTTCTAGTTGAAATTTTTGCAACAATAACATCCATCTACTTAACCTGGGCTTTGAATCTTTCTTTTCCAATAAGTGTTGAGAGCAGAGTGATCAGAATAAACAGTAACTTTAACACCCAACAAATAAGGACGGAACTTTTCAAGCGCAAAAACGACATCATACATCTCCTTTTCTGTAGTGGTGTAATTACACTGTGCAGGGTCAAGAGTTCTAGAAGCATAATATATTACATGAGGTACCTTTCCAACGCTTTGACCTAAAACTGCCCCCACTGCCTTATCACTAGCATCACACATTAACTCAAAAGGTAAGGCCCAGTTTGGGGGTTGCACAATAGGAGGAAAAGTCAATGTTACTTTCAATTGATCAAAAGCCCTCATACAATTCTCATTAAAATCAAAAGAGACATCCTTTGCAAGCAGGGTACATAAAGGAGAAGCACTTTTAGAAAAATCTTTGATGAATCTCCTATAGAACCCCACATGTCCTGAGAATGATCTCACATCTTTGACACACTTTGGATAGGGTAGAGACTGGATGATATCAACTTTAGCTCTATCTACCTCTAATCCCCTTGATGATACTACATGTCCAAGTACTACCCCATGCTCCACCATGAAATGGCACTTTTCAAAATTCAAGACCAAATTGGTCTCAATGCAACGCCTAAGCACAAGAGTAAGATGATGCAAGCACTCATCAAATGAATCACCATGTACAGTAAAATCATCCATAAAAACCTCCATAATCTTGGTGATAAAATCAGAAAAGATACTCATCATACATCTTTGAAAAGTAGCAGGTGCATTACACAAACCAAAAGGCATACGTCTAAAAGCATAAGTACCAAAAGGACACGTAAAGGTAGTCTTCTCCTGATCGGCAGGAGCTATAGGGACCTGAATATAACCTGAATAGCCGTCCAAAAAACAATAATGTGACCTCCCAGCTAGTCTCTCTAACATTTGGTCTATAAAAGGCAATGGAAAATGGTCCTTCTTAGTGGCCTTGTTAAGCTTTCTATAGTCAATACACACTCTCCAACCCCTTTGGACTCTAGTAGGTATCAACTCTCCTTCATTGTTTTTCACTACTGTTGTCCCCCCTTTTTAGGAACCACATGAATAGGACTAACCCACTCAGAGTCAGCAATGGGGTAGATCACCCCAGCATCTAACCATTTAAGAATCTCTTTTTGGACTACCTCCATCATAGGTGGATTAAGTCTCCTTTGAGGGTCTCTCTTAGGCTTAGCATCTTTTTCTAAGGTAATAGTATGTGAACACAAGGTAGGGCTAAGGCCTTTGAGATCTGCTAGCGTCCACCCTAAAGCTTCGCTATGTTCTCTAAGAACTTTAATAAGTTTTTCTTCCTGATCTAAGGTGAGTGCACTAGAGATAATTATAGGCAAGGTCTCATTGTCCCCTAAATAAGCATATTTCAAATTTTCAGGTAAGGGTTTCAATTCCAGTTTAGGGGGTGAGATACTCGAGGGAAGTAACTTAGCATGCTTTTCAGACAGTTCAAGTTTGCTAGGACCATTATGCTCTTTCAAGTGAGACAAGGAACTCATCACCTCATCTAACTTATCATTAACTAGATATAGCACTTTCTGGGACTCAGCATGATCAAGACTCTTAGTAAGCACAGTAAATAGCTCATCCTCATGTGACAAGTCATAGACATCTTGAGATAACTCATCAAAAACATCAAGTGCATGTAGATAGTTAACATCAGAAGGAAATCTCATGGCATCAAAAATATTGAACTTAATAACCTCACCATCAAATTCCATGGTTAGTGTCCCTTCGTGCACGTCAATTTTAGTCCTAGCAGTTTTTAGAAAGGGCCTGCCAAGCAAGATGGGAATATCATGGCAAGCTTCACCCATGTTCATTACATAAAAGTCAGCAGGGAACACTAGTTCATTTACTTGAACCAAAACATCCTCTAACACTCCGTCAGGATAAGTGTTGCTCCTATCAGCTAATTGAATTACTATGCCTGTTTTCTTTAATTCGCCTAAATTTAGTTGTCATAAACAGATCTAGGCATAACATTAATGGAGGCACCTAAATCAAGCATAGCTTTATCAAAGTAAAGGTTTCCTATTTTGCAAGGGACAGAAAACACACCAGGGTCTTGACACTTAGGGGGAAGTTTTCTTTGAAACACAGCAGACACATTTTCCCCCACACTTATCTTCTCATTACCAATGAGTTTCCTCTTGGTAGTGCATAGTTCTTTTAAGAACTTAGCATAACGAGCCACCTGTTTAATGGCAGTAAGGAGAGGTATATTAATTTCTACCTTCCTAAAAGTCTCTAAAATCTCTTGGTTAGCCTCATTAACCTTAGACATAGGGCTCCTAAATCTACTAGGGAAAGGTGGGATTGGTTTGTAAGATTCTCTTTTCTTTTCTCCTAATTCCTTAGTAGTTTGATTAGACTCTGTATCTAATTCTGGTTCAGCACCTTTCACTTCTAACTCAAGTTCTACTTCTCTCTTCTTCATAGGTTCCTTTAACTCTTTCCCACTTCTAAGTGTCATGGCACTAACATTCTCTTTGGGGTTAGGGTAAGGTTGAGATGGTAACCTATTCTGCAATTGGGCTTGCAAGTTGCTAACTATGGTATCAGTCGCTTTTTGTCTCTCTTGAACTTGCTTAAGGGTGGTTTCCATACTCTGGAACCTATCATCCATTTTTTTAAGGACTTGTTCTAAGAGGAAATTGGTCCTATCTTGACTGGAAGGCTGACGAGAAGGTTGATCAAAACCAGGTGGATTTGGCTTAGGGCCATACCTAAGGTTAGGGTGGTCCCTCCATCCTTCATTATAAGTATTCGAGTATGGATCATACCTCCTTTGATTTTGGTTAGAGTAAAGGGCATTAACATTACCTTCTTGTACAGTAGGACATGTATCAGTAGAATGTCCTTCTAGACAACAAATACCACATATTACTGCCTTTTGAATACCCCCAGTAACAATCTTATTTAACATAGCAGTAATGTGAGACAATTGATTCTCTAGGGATGAACTAGAACCTATCTCATTTATCCTTTTAACTTGTGAGTCCCTAGTACCAAATTGCTGAGTATTTTGGGCCTTTAAATTAAATAGATTTCTAGCATCAGCTGGTGTTTTATTGACCAGAGCCCCCCCACTAGCGGCATCAACCATATTACGATCCATAGGAAGCAAACCTTCATAAAAATATTGAATCAATAGTTGTTCAGTTATTTGATGTTGGGGACAACTAGCACATAACTTATTAAATCTTTCCCAATACTCACAAAAGGTTTCCCCATTCATTTGTTTGATTCCACATATTTCTTTCCTAATAGATCCAATACGGGATGCAGGGAAAAATTTTTCTAGAAACGATTTATGCAATGCAGTCCATGTAGAAAAAGATCCAGCAGGCATATAATATAACCAGTCCTTAGCATTACCAAGCAAAGAGAAAGGAAAAGCCCTTAGTCTAATTTGATCCTCAGGAATTCCTTCAGGCACCATAGCAGAACAAGTAATAAGGAATTCACTAATGTGTCTATAGGGGTCCTCTCCAACTAATCCATGAAACTTAGGTAATAAATTAATAAATCCTGAGTTTAATTTCAAAGGTTTATCTAAAACAGCATAAGTGATGGACATTGGTTGGGTTTCTAAGTTAGGAGCAGCAAGTTCTCGAAGAGTAGACATACTTACCTCTTTAACCCTAAAACTTATTGGGTCAGGCTAACTCTCTTTGTTTTTAGCTTTCAATGATTGATCCCTAGCCTCCTCAGTGTCCCTACCACTCCTTAATTTCATGCACTATAAGAAGTCCTACAAAAATAGAATACTAAAGTTAAAACAAAGCAAAGGAAGGAGTAAAATTAAATAAAAATAAACTAGCAATTTAATTTTCTTTCCCCGGCAACGGCGCCAAAATTTGTAAAGCTTGTCGAGGGCTACAAATTTAACCACTACTTTGGTTATTAAAACACTTTTTATAGCATAGGAAAGTAGGGATCGATCCACGAGGAAAGATAGTTTTAGAAGGCTAGCTTAATCCTAAATAATTTTACTAATCCAATTTATTAAGTCTAATCTTAATAATTCCAAGATAATTATAATCTAATAAATAAAAGTCTAGAAAAATATCCAATGATGCTCCTAAATATTTTGGATTATATTCTGGAAAGAAAACAGTAAAAAGCTTTCCTAAATAATTTACTAAAATTAAATCAGAAAAATAACTGAAATTCTAATTAAAATCCAAAACAGAAAATAATAAACAGAAAATAAATATTAAAAATTTCAAACAGTAGCCTAAAATACTATAATTCAGGTCTGTGAGTTTATAACCTATAAATTGTATCCACTTTATTTTATAAAAATCAAAACAGAAAATTATCACAGAATATCAATGCAGAATATTGAATTTAAAATTAAAAATAAAATAATTTGTGAAAATAAAATTACGAAACTAATCAAGAAAATTACTATAATGCTAAAACACAATTTTCTGGACTCAACAATATCTAAAAGTCGTAATTTAATATTAAAAGTCGAAATTTCAGAATTAAACACCTAAAAATCTGCACTTATTATTTCCACAAAATAATTCTGAAAAATTACCAAATAAATTCCAAAAATCACGAATTTAATTATGGGCATATTATGGCACTCTATAAACCCTAGGAACTTATAAAAATCAAAAAAAGAACAAAAATAACTATTTTTAGTTGTATTTCAAACAAACGCTAATGAAAGACTAAAACTAAATATAATTCAATCTAAAAATTATAACTACCCTAAAAATTAAAATCTAAGTTATCTAAAATTACCTAGACACTCCTAAAAGACTATACTTTTGGGGGGTCGATTGAATTTATATTGAAACTAATAAATATAGAACAAAATTTATCAAACTAATCAAATTGACTCTAAAAAAAAATAAATAATGATCAAAAGTTGTCAAATTTATGAAGAATACTTAGTATAATCTTAATCCACCATGCAAATTAATATTTATCATCAACACACAAGTTAATTTCATTCATGAGTTAAACTGTAAAAGAAATCCACCAGCGGTTCTTCCCCGTTTCTCCTTAGATTCTAATTTACTTAGGTCCAACCCTAATATAAACCCTACTAATTTGATAATTTTTACACCAGCGCAAAAATTTAACCAAATTAGAGCATTAAGAATTAGAAAAACATCATTTAACACTTTGTAACCAATTTACCAGCAAACCGATTTAACAAAGATCTAAAGCGATTACCTAATTAAAAGAGAAGGGTTTGAGCCATCCATGATTAACTAGGGTGATACCTAGGCTTAAAAGACTATAACTTTTACGTATTATAATCTTCTAAACTATCAATCGAAATTATATTTAATCAACTAGCATGCATTCTAATCGATTCAACACATTTTTCATAAACGATAAACGCTAATCGCCAAAGAATCACGAATATAAATCAACTAGTCATTAAAGCACAAAACTTGTTTCAAAATAATTAATTTAGCATGGCTTCAAGAAGATTATACTAAGCATAAAAAAAAAATTACTCACTCATATTAAAAGTAAAATTACACAATTCATCCAAATAATTCATCTTTAATAATACTCTAGTTAAAGAAATACAATAAAATAAGGTAAAAATAAATCAAAGAAATAAAATTGTATTACTTAGAGATGGTGGTGATGGACGATGATGATAACGATAAGCGATGAAAGTGGCGTGAGTTGTCTGGCAGCCGTGGGTTTATGGTGAGGAGGATTAAGATGTTGATGATGGAGATTAGGCGTGATGATGGGATGATGAGGAGATGGTTGATGAGAAGATGGTGATTAAATAAAGAGGTGGTGTGGGGGTTTAGGCGTGAGGTGAGAGATGATTAGGGTAGATGATAGTATGGGATGAGATGGTTTAATGTGTGTTAGGCATGGGTTTATATATGTGAGGAGGTGATTATTATATGGAAAGTGAGGGGGTTAGGTTTAGTAAATTAGGGTTTCCTTCCTCTTTTCCTTAGATTTCTTCTTCCTCAAAACTTCTAGCTCTTCACCCAATTCTTGTAACCCTAGCCCAATATAATAATTATGAAAATAATATTTTTCATAAATTATTTATTGGACCGTCTTTTCAGCAAATTGTGTAAAATTGGAGTTTCAACGTCTTGTCTTCTCATTTTTATTTTATTAACGCCATCCTGAAAAAAATATATAAAATAAGATAAATTAGATGCATTAATGTGTAAAATATAATCAAAATAACTAATAAAACGATGCATGATTTTTAGCTTAACATACGCACACACACACGCACACACACACATATATATGCATGCAAGCACACATCCGCAGACACACACACACATAGTGTGCGCGCGCGCGCATGCGTGCATGTGTTTGTGTGTGTGTGCGCATTTATATATTCGTGTATATATATGTGTGTGTGTGTGTGTGTATATATATATATGTATATATGTGTATATATATACACACACATGTTTAAATATATATGTAAATATATATATGCATCCATATATATATATATATATATATATGTACGCGCACACACACACACGCACGCACATATACGTATATACACACACACACATATACATATACGTATATATATATATATATAT
>JAKOGI010002714.1:0-47845 GCA_029747015.1 Carnegiea gigantea
TATATATCGATACATGTAATGATGATCCGAAAAATGTGATTTTCCTAGGGAGGCCCATGTCTTCCCAATCAATTGCCAGGTCCACTTAGGCATAGTGGGCCTTATTTGGACCCTTAGTGCTCCAATCGAATGCCCAAGCGGAGCAAGCCATCGGCAGCACAATTTGGGGGTTTTTGAGCATGAAATTACATTTTTAGCCCTTGCTACGGAGATATAAATAATGTCCTACCTGGCTCGGAAAATGGATTCGCGCTCTGACACAATTTCCTGTACTTCCTTATGTTCTCTCTCTTTGCTGCTTTTATCTCTCGCTGGGACCCCCCTTTGACTTGTCTATCGGACAGGCATTCCCTAGACCACAACCTAGGGGTTCCTTTTTTACAGGTTTCGCAATCAGAGGAAGGACAACCGGTTGATCTACACGTGCCATCGCTTAAGCCCGCTCTTTCATCCCACGTCATCTCCAACAATGCACGGAAAGTTCCCAGAACAGATTTGGCACCGTCTGTGGGGAGAGACCGGTGAATAATGGTGGTCGGTGAAGCTACACAAGCACGGGCCAGTGGAGATGAATTGCCCATAACGGAAGCCCCGGCACATCTCGAGGCCGAGGACGCCTCAGAGAGTTCCCAGGCAGATCCCCATTTAGTCGGCCTGCCCCTGGCTGGGCGGGAGGCCTACATCACGGTGAACACACTCAAGAACTTCATGTCCACCATGAACGGCACTATTATGCAACAAGTTTCCGAACACGTGAAGAAAGCAATGGAGGCCGCGAGCTCCGCCAGGCCTCTTTCCCGTTTTGAGTACATACCCATAGCGGGCTGCGAGCCCTCTCATAAACACGCACCGATGGCATCCCATCACCATAGAGAGGGAATGAGAGAGGCCCCTCACGATGGTAGAAACGGCCGATCGCGGGCCGAGAATCGTGACCGATCCGTCAGGGCCGAGGCCCTACCCAGCCATTGTCCGAGTAATGGACGACCGGTAAAGTTAACTACGGCCTCAATGCCACACGCAACGCACTCCCAAAGAACCACTTGGTTTGAGGAGCAGGGCAGACCTCCAGACCTCGAGGAGAGGCCTCAGGGTGACGGCCAACTCCAGAATGTCACTCCGACTGTGAGCGTACGTGCAGTCCTCTTCGAGACAAGCGTCGCCAACAGTCTCCCCATCATGACCGAACTCCGGCCATATCCCCAAGGGTCGGTCCTACCCGAAGAAGTGCATCAGTGATGGAGGTGGAAAGACACCCGGGGACGCCCATCAACATTTCCGGCACAGTAGCCCGGACGGGGCCCGTCATCTTTTTCCATTCGTTCAGCACAAAGATTGTCAATGCTTCACGCCACGGCAAATTGAAGATGCCTACCGTGGACCTATGTGACGGGACCACGAACCCAGAGGAACACTTAGGGGTGTACAAGGGACAAATGTAAGTCCAAGACGTAGACGAAGCCGCGTACTGCTAATTATTTCCCACTACCTTGAAAGGGGTAGTGCAATTCTGGTTCAAAGGCTTGGTGCCAGGAAGTGTTTTGTGTTTCCAGGACCTGGCTAATAGATTTGTTAGCCACTTCAGTGCCAGTCACAAGAAGAGGTGAACTAGCATTCACCTCTTCAAAATCAAGCAGGGGCCACAGGAGTCCCTGGTCGACTTCGTCAAGCGCTTCCATCAGGAGGCGGTCCTGATCCCTAATCTGAAAGACAGGGTGGCATACACCTCCTTTTTGAATAGCTTGAAGAACGGATGGTTCAAGTTCTCTTTAGCCGAGTAGAAGGATACCACTTTAGCAGGGGCATTGAGGAAAGTTGTCGACTTCATTCGGGCCATCGAGATCTGCACCGAAGGCGAGGATGCCCCCAAGAAGGCTAAGGTTTCTTTCGATCAGAACCCTAGCTAAGGAGACACGAGGTCACAGCTCGAGGCCATCGACCCTCAGTTCACCACAGTTTGAAGTGCCTATAATGGTGTTCGGTGGGGGAGAAGGCCCATGCTTCACCTCCCTGCACAATGATCCATTGGTGGTAGAAATAAGGGTGGACAGTGCCATTGTGCACAGAATTCTTATTGACACAGGCAGCTCCGTGGACATCATCATTTGGGACTGTTTGAAGAAACTGAAATATCTAGGGACGGAAATCGTTCCCTTGGTACATCCTATCTTAGGATTCGGGGTACAAGAGGTGAACCCTATGTGGATAGCCCGCCCCCTTATGCTTTGGAGATGAGGCCAAAGCAAGAACCCTAGAGGTAGACTTCTTGGTCATCGACGTGCCTACAGCCTACAACGTCATCCTGGGGCGGCCTACGTTGCACAAGGTAAAGGCCGTCATCGTCCCATACTTGCTCCCACTTCACTTTGAGGCTGATGATGGAAGCATGGGTACAATGCAAGGAGACCAGCGGATGCCCTAAGAATGCTATCTTGTTAGCATCAGGCTGCTGGTAGAGCGAATAGCCGAATGAGGGGCCGCCGGACCCCCACCGCCAGACAAGAGGCCACAGCCCAAGTCACCTCTTCCTACGGCCGAGGCCTTGATCATACATACGTTGACCTCAGTTGAACCAGAGCGACCTCGCCCGGAGGCTGCGGATGGTGTTGAGCAAGTCCCCCTCGATGAGGGGTGCCTCGAACGCATGCTTCAGCTGGGTAGGAAAATGGAGGCTCCTACCTGACATTCTTTGGTTGCACTCTTATAAGAATACCGTGATTTCTTCACCTTTGGCCCCAAAGAGATGCCCGTCATTGACCCCGCCATCATGGAGCACAAACAAAATGTTAATCCTACTTGCAAACCCATTGTCTAGAAAAAGCGACACATGGGCCCTGAGCGGGCTGTAGCGGCAACCACAGAGGTGCAGAAGCTACTAGAGGCAAGATTTGTCCGGGAATGTCAGTACCCAGAGTGGATCTCAAATTTGGTCTTAGTAGATTCCATTGAGTTGAACGAAGTCTGCCCAAAGGGTAGCTACCCTCCCAGTGATCGACAAAGTAGCGGATGCGACGGCCGGGCATGCCCTACTAAAATTCATAGATACCTTCTCAGGATATCACCAAATTCCCCTGTGCCCCGAAGACTAGGAGAAGACTGTGTTCATAACCGACTGAGGTTTGCATTACTATAAGGTAATGCCTTTGAGTTGAAGAACACGAGGGCCACTTACCAATGGCTAGTGAACAAGTCGTTCGAGCCCCTCATCAGTTGGACCATGGAAGTTTACGTAGATGACATGATAGTGAAAGAGCACGATCGATGCTGAACATGGCCAGGACCTGTGGATGACGTTCATGTAATACCCCTAGCCCCTAGGGCCAAAAAGCGTTACGTTTTCTTAACTTTCTACCTAAATTTTGGGACAAAACGGACAGAGTTTCCCCTATAAACTGACCGTTTCTAGGATATAAGCCTTACAATAAATCCCTGCAATTTAACGGAAGCATAAAACATTTAAAAGAAGCTCAACGGCCACACGCTGGAGTTCATAACTCAATGAGCCACTTGCTCGGAGTACGCCAACCAGATTAATTCATGAACAAAGAAGAAATGAAAGATACAACTCAACGGTTCACACCCCAAAACATAACTAACTTTAACCAAAAGACATCTAACTGACTAGATGGTTGGCTCATAAGGCCATACAGAGCGACTCATAAACAATATGCATTACATGAATTTAGAATACCTATTTACAAACATTTTAAACTGAGAATACATAATGTCACTTCATTAAACACGTAAGATCCCCTCAAATGAGTACAAACGACACTTGCAAACATGAATAGATTCCATCTTGACATAGCTGATTCAACTTTTTCCTGTTATAAAGAAAACCTAGGGAAAAAGGGAAAGAATAGTGGAATGAGCAACCACACGCTCAGTGAGTATCCCCCAACCCCTTTAAAACCAAAACTGTTGCAGGTAGTAATATTTTTACTAGTCACATATCACGTATCCATACTTTACTATCATATTAGGCATTCATAAAATTCTTATGGAAACATCACTAACCATAAACTTCACTTTAGGCACTCAAAAACATTTCTAGGTTTCTAAATGACCAAACTTCTTTACTACCAGGCAGTCAAACACTTAAACAAGGGACGAGGCTAAGCACAGAAACTTTCTTTTTCATAAACATAACTTCTTGGCATTCTATTCCAACTATGAATGAAACCCTATTCATATGATGTGCACATAAGGTTATTTCTTTTCAGAATCATACTCTTCTTGGCATTTCATTCGTATGGTATGCATAAGATACACACATTTCATGTCTCAAGCAATTCTCATTCATAGGGTATGCAAGAAATATGCTCATAAGACTTATTTTTCATATTCGCATTTTACTTAGCATCTCATTCATGAGTTATACTTAAAACATGCACATATCATACACATGAAGCTTTCTTTCTTTTATTGAAAACACTTTAGTTAGCCTCTTGAGGCTCATAAAAACTCTTCTCTTAGCGTTTTGAGGCTCATATTCTTTTAAAAGAATCTCTTTCATCTTGGTCTCATAATGACCCTTAAAAACTTTCTTTCTGAAATACTTAAAAAGGCGAAACGCCAACTGCTTTTCTTATTTAATAAGAAACTACTTTGGGTATAAGATCATCATAAAGTGCTGGTTGGGAGAGATCCACACTCAATCTCAGTGAGATTAACTTACACAAAGCTCTTACTCCCGGGATGGCAACTAACTTTGGACCTTAACCATCGTCAGGGTCTCTAAGGATTACTCCCTAGCCTAGGGATTCCCCAGTTCAAGCAGGTTCACTCCCATCTATTGTCCCTAAGCACTTATCTTAGCCATTTAAACTGGTCATAACAACTAGTAAGTTTGCTGCCTCTCACAGCGAAATCCTTTATCATGCAACTCACGCCTTTGTAAAACTCTTTAGGATTCCCCCGTTCAAGCAGGCTCACTCCCAAAACTGTATTCATTTAGTTAAAATATGCTACCATGCACTAATATTTATGGCTACTATTATTTCAAAACATGAAATCCTTCTTTGAAAATCTCACCCTTATGCATATAATGTAACTTGACGGCATGGAAGGGAAGGGGGGTCCACATGTATCACATTCAAGTACTTCATAATCAATTCATCACAATGTGCCACACATGGCCTCGTAATCCACATGATTGCGGTTAATGCACAACCTAGATTTCCTCCTCACAAGCACCATACCACAAGAACCTCGAACCACTCTACCTCAAACCATCCAACTACCATCTCGGTTTTCAATTCGATAATCATAACATATTATCAAAAGGGGTCTTATGAAATAGCTACGTATAACTTACCAAGTAAGCAGCAATCATCCCATAGCTCGTTACCACGCATAAATATATAGGTATATCTTGCATTAATTGAAATAAAGACTCAACTAACTGAAATAAACTCACAACGCATAAAACTTAGTCTACATTCATGACTTGCGAATAGATGGTAAGCATACCGAATTCATGCCACTTTCACGTATAACTAATCAACTAATATTCAAAGTATAACCATCCAACTAAACATGCATTGGCTTAAAATGTTCTCAGGTCATTTCAAAAGGTACTCTTAAGCATGAATTAGCTAGTTCAATGTGCATCAATTTAAAGAATGCTTGTCATTCAAGGGTTACTTATAAACATGAACTAATTAAATTGGCCTGCTTCGATCTTAGGTGATCTTGGTTCATTTCAAACATTCATACATTTGAGTTAAGGTAGTAAACATGCTCACTTCGTCATTCAAATATTATTTCCAAAGCTGTTTTATAAGCATAGTTCAACTAAATAGGCAAGTATCGATTCGAAGTGTTCATTCATTGTTTCGAAGGCCTATCGATTCGAAGTGTTCATTCATTGTTTCGAAGTTACATTTCAAGTCTAATTGAGCTATTTCAGCATTACGATTCTAAAAGTTCATTTATTACATCGAAATCATTATTCGAATCTAAATAAGTCATTTAAGCATAAGTCCTTTCAGGGTGTTCGTTTCTTTTCAAAGCTATTAATCGAGCGTGAATTGACTAAGTGTACATGGGTCGATTTTACGCATTTATAGCCTATTATGAAGTCATTGAACGAACACGATTCCGCTAAGCATACATATAACAATTCTAAGCATTTAAAGTTTACTTCGAAGTTATTAAACAATCATGGGTCATTTGTGGTTTACTTCAAACTTAATAAACGATTATGAATTAACTAAACATACATTCGTCATTTCTAAACATTTATAATCTACTTCGAAGTTAGGTTTCAGGCATGAATTAACTGAATAGGTTCGAATCAAAGCTAAACATGCATAATTCACTTCGACTTAAATCTTCAGGCATGAAATAACCAAATAGATTCGAATCAAAGCTAAACATGCATAATTCACTTCGAATTAAATCTTCAGGCTAGATTCAAATCAAAGCTAAACACGCATAATTCACTTCAAATTAAATCTTCAGGCGTGAATTAACTAAATAGATTCGAATCAAAACTAAACAGGCATAATTCACTTCGAATTAAATCTTCATGCGTGAATTAACTAAATTCACTTGAATCGATTCTAAGCCACTTTCGAGTATTGATAAACTAAACTAACATATATCGATTCGAAGTCACTATCGGGCATAAACTAGCTAAACTTAACATGCTTCGCAACTTAAAACTTAAAACAATTTTGAAACTACTAATATTTAGGAGGCGAGAAACACCCACCTGGACTCCAAGCTAGGGTTCCGTTTGAAGGGTTTTAGGCTCGGCTTTGAGCGCTGGAAAGATCCCATTCCTTGACCCTTGCTCATCGACGCACGAAGTAACCCAATCCAGGCTTAACCCACGTAAAAACATACTAAATTCGACCCATTTTTGCAGCCCAGTTCGAAGAGCCTTGCCCGATCTAGTTTCTGCCCTCCTTTGTCGCTACCGTTGGTGGTCGCCGGAGTCGCGCTCAACCGCCGCCTGGTCGTCGTCCTCGGTCGCGACGATCGCCGGCAGCATTCATTGAACCCCTTTCACTCCCTCACTCTATCGCCCAAACTCTCTCTCTTTCTCCGTTGTGGTGTCGCGGGGCAGCGCCGGGGGTCGTAACAGGCGCGATGGTGGCCGGCCGCCAGCCGCCGGCGTTCCTCGACCCTCTACTCTCTCTCAGTCCACCCCCCATCTCTAGTGGTGGCAGGTTCGCAGGGGTTAGGGTTTGAGGAAACCCCCCTGCTCGTGTCTGTGGAGAAGAAGAAGGGGGGCTTCGCCCCCTTTTTTGATATATTTTATACATATATATCTTTTTTTTTTTTTTTGCTTGTTCCAGCGGCTAACACCACTAGTCTAATCTCGTACCTCTTATTCTAAACCCAATTGTTAATACCATCGCTCGATCCTAAATACATCAAGGCTCGATTTTCATAAACCTCAAAACTAATTCTAGGGTTAACAACCTGCTCGCATTCGGGGAACGACTAAATAAATCGAATAATGACTAAATTAAACTATCGATATAATTTAAGGGCAAAAACAGCACGAATTAACTTTAAAATCAATAATAACAATAATAATCCCTTTTTAATAAAATTATAGCTCCCGAAAGTACATCAATAATAATTTAACTCATATAGTTGCTAAAAATACAAATTTATATCGTGAAAAGATAATACAGTTAGTTTAACGGAAAACAAAGAATGCAGGTCTTACAGTTCAATATCCTTCGATCATTTGCAATGAAACTTAACCCAAAGAAATGCGTGTTTGGAGTTAGATCAGGCAAATTCCTCGAAATCATGATCTGTAGCTGGGGGATAGAAGCTAATCCAGACAAGATCCAGGTCGTGTTGGACATGAAGCCGCTGCGGAACATCAAAGAGGTCTAAGGACTAACTAGATGTATCGTGGCCCTGGGACGAATAATGTCCCGATCCACCGATAAATGCCAGCCTTTCTTCTACGTCCTACGGAGGCGCACTAACTTCGTTTGGGACCAGGAAGCTGACGAGGCCTTCCGAGTGTTGAAGACATAATTTGTTCACCTGCGCAAGATAGGCAGTCCTCTTCCGGGGGAAACGCTTCTCCTCTATTTGGTCGTTTCAAAATAGGCCATAAGCATGGTACTGGTGGTGGAAAGGGCCAAGGAACAGATCTCGATTTATTATGTAAGCCATGCCCTAACGAGGGCCTAATTATCCTTTGATCGAAAAGTTTGCTTACATGCTGGTGATGGCCAGCCAAAAATACGGCCCTACTTCAAGGCACATAAGGTGACGGTCCTCACCAACCAGCCCTTGAAGAATGTCCTCCAATGGTTGGATTCTTCCGAACGCCTCTTGGAGTGGGCGGTGGAGCTATCGTGGTACGACTTCATCTTTGAGACTCGGCGCACCATTAAAGCTTAAGCCCTGGCCGACTACTTAGTCGAGAGTACCAACACTACTACAGACGATGGCTCCTTCCCTCTTTATTGGAACCTTTACGTGGATGGCTCATCCACCAAGGATGGGGGTGGAGCCGGCCTAATTGTTAAGAGCCCCCGAGGGGAATGGCATGAACATGCCTTGAAGTTCATGTTCAAAGCGTTGAACAATGAGGATGAATATGAAGTGTTGATAGCAGGAGTGAATTTGGGTTATACTACGGTGGCTGACTTGGTCCGAGTGTTTTCAAACTCTCAGCTCACAATTAGCCAACTTAATGGAGAGTATGAAGTGAAGAATGATACTATAGCGACTTACGTCTGTCGGGTATGCGAGGCGACTAAGTTGCTGAAGCACTTCTCAATTACTCACTTACTATAGTCCAAGAATTGGCAAGCTGGCGCGCCGTCTAAGCTAGCTAGCTCTTCTGAGGACAGGAAGCCAAAATATATTCAATGGGAGACTTTGACGGAGCGAAGTATTGACCCTCACGAAGTACTTGGCTAGACAGGAGCTCAACATCGATGGACCCTATATGCGCGTACCTGGCTGACGGCATACTACCCTCAGACCATAAGGAGGCCAACCGTATGAATAGACGGGGAAATTGGTTCATACTCTATGATGGGATCCTATACAAACGATCTTTCACTCAGCCGCTTCTGCGTTGTATGACCCCGAAGATCGAGAAGAAGATATTAGAGGAGTTGCACGAGGGGGTGTGCAGTTCCCACATTGGGGGCCAGGCGCTTACAGTTACAGCAATACGTACTAGTTACTACCGACCGAGCTTACCAGAAGACGCTATGAACTTAGTTCGCACTTGCGACAAGTGTTAGAAGTTTGCTCCGGCTCAACAACTACCCACCCCCCCAGACACCCATTTGCAGCCCCTTACCATTTTCTACTTGGGGCATGGATATGCTCGGCCCTTTCCCTAAAGCCACAGGTCAGCACAGGTACCTTTCTGTCGTGGTGGATTATTTTACCAAGTAGATAGAAGCTGAGGCCATCACCTCCATCACCGTGGCCAAAGTTCAAAAGTTCATCTGGAAGAATATCATCATTCACTTCGGCATCCCTTGTACAATGATTTTTGATAATGGGTGCCAGTTTGACACCACCAAGGTCACAGAGCACCTGAGCTCCCTCGGGTGCTAGGCGTGGTTCACCGCCGTTGCTCATTCTCAAAGCAATGGCCAGGCTGAAGCAGCCAACAAGGTTGTCTTTCACGGGTTGCAGAAAAAACTAGATAAGGCCAAAGGCAAATCCACTGATGAGCTATATGGCATCCTCTTGTCGTTGAGGACAACCGAAAAGACCGTAATAGGCAAAACGCCATTCATGTTGGCGTACGAGTTGGAAGCTGTTCTGCCAGTTGAAGTCGCACTACATACCCATTGCTTTACCACATTCCAAGAAGAGCTAAACAACGCTGCACTTTGAGAGACATTAGACCTCTCACCCTCAGTCTGGGGAGATGCCTTTCTCAACGAGGCACTCTACAAGCTCCACATCGCACACCTCCATGACTGCGCTGTCAAACTCTACCCCATCAACGTCGGCGATTTCCTCCTTCGTCGCACTGAGGCCACAGCACGCGTAGGAGAACACGACAAGCATATGGCAAATTCAGAAGGATCGCACGAGGTCATAACCCAGACACGGCCGGGCACATATCACCTAGAGACTCCTGAAGGAACTCCTATCTAACGGATATGGCACTCCAGCAATCTGCGAAAATATTATCACTGGCACTTTTCCTTCATTCAACCACAACATCTATGTACTTATGTTCTCCATGCAACAAATACAATGGCCGAAAAGGTAGTTTTGGATACATCTCAACGTCTGATGCTTTCAGCACCAAGGGGGCTAAGGGTCCTTAAGCACGGCCTCAGGACCGGTCGCTATACTTTTACCCCCAAGGGGGGCTAAAGGTCCTTAAGCACGGCCTTAGGGCCGCTCCTATACCTTTAGCCCTAAGGAGGGCTAAGGGTCCTTAAGTACGGCCTTAGGGCTGGTTGCTATACTTTTAGCCCCAATAGGGGCTAAGGGTCCTTAAGCACTGTTTTAGAGCCGGTTGTTATACTTTTAGCCCCAATGGGGGGTAAGGGTCCTTTTGCATAGCCTTAGGGCCAGTCGCTATACTTTTAGCCCTAATAAGGGATGAGGGATCCTTAAGCACTGCCTCTATGCCGATCGCTATACTTTTAGCTCCAATGGGGGCAAAGGGTCCATATGCTTATCCCCTACTTGTCATTTTGCTTAGGGCCCAACATCTCAAGGAACATAAGTAAATTAGCAATGCAAATGCAAAGACTAGCAGATAAGTAGGAGTAAGTGAAACAATAAGTGGAGAAAGAAGTGACAAAGCTCAAGACTCCATTGCAAAAGCTTAAGAATTTTTCATTGCTTAAAAGAACGAGTACAGAGACCAATAGAGGGCCAAAGGGCTAGAAAGGAAGACAACAAAGAGTAAACAAAAACATCCTAGGGCACTAGGCATCGGGATCTTCATCGTGGTCGCTACCCTCAGCGGCCCCGACCTCATTGCCCTCCTCACCAAGAGTCGAAGCCTCGTCGTCCAGAGGCGTAGTATCCTCATTGCCCAGGTCATCTTCATATATGGCAGGCAAGTTAAACTCCACCAACTCAGGGTCCTTACAAGGACGAGGAGCGTGACAAAGGAATGAACTACAAAAGGAACCTAAGACTACTCATCACTAGAGCGGGATCATTTTAGCCTAAGCTCTGCTTCTGATCGTTCGCTGGCCCAAATGCACCTCTAGGAGGGACCCGTCGGCAGAGTTGCGCATCCAGAAGAGCATGCTTGTTGACGCTTAGCTAGGACTCGAAGGTTGTCCACCGCAAACCTTTGAGGGTCGACTCTAAGGCCCCGGTCATGTTCTTGCTCACTACAGATAACTTCGTGGCCTGGATGATCTCAGGAATGTTAAAGTCGTGCACCACTTCCTCCATATCTGGAAGAGTGAAGCCTGGGCATAGGTCTTGGTAGTCTTTGGGCAGTGGGCAAGGAGGATGCGAGGCCTTCCTCAAGTGCCATTTAAAGGTCTCCCTAACGTGATCAGCTATCTCCTTGGTATCACGAAAAGGAGGAAAGGCCATGACAAAGAAAAGAACGGAGTCTCTCCCTCTAGAATACTTGTCTCTCTCTCTCTAAAAAGAATTGGGAAGCATGCTCAAGTGACTCTTTACGAGAATTCAAACTCCATCTTTATAGAGGCAAGTAAGGGGAGGGAAGGACAACATGCCCCCTGAAGCAGTTCTAAAACCACGGTACCACTCTGCTCACACCGCGTGGCGTCTAAATACTCAGTACCTGTCTCGAACGCCGTAAAACTCCAAATAAAGGGGGCCAGCAAACCTACAAAAGGGCCCTAACACCACTCCCTTTACCCATAGACAGGGGAGCCGGGCCTCAAGGGCTGCGGCCCTTCGTCTGTGAAACATCAAAAGATCGGGCCCCGATACCCCGGCCCTTAGGCCAAGTTATTCGAGCAGAACTACAAGAGTAAAGGCAATGCTACAAAAAAAAAGGCCATCATTTTATTATAGATGTTCATGGAGTACAAAAAAAGAGAGAGAGAGAGAGAGAGAGAGAGAGAGAGAGAGAGGTAGGAAAGAAGAGGCAATACATGGAACGCACGTTCTGAAGATCATTACTAGCCGAGCTTCACTCCTCGCTGCCATCACTGGAGACGGGGGATTGGTCGTCTGACCCTGAGTTCTCCTCCTCTTCCGAGTCACTGAGTACCACCTGTTGGCGAGCCTTGAAGATCCTGCTCCTATCCTGCCATACCCATGCCTGGAAGGTGCTCCACCGTAACTCTTTGAGGGTCGATTCCATTGTGCTAATCATCCACCCGCACAGCATGCCTAACTTTACAACGTCATTAAGGAGCATCGCAAGGAACACCACTTGGGGCGTCTTGGAAAGGTTATAGTCTCGGGCATATTCCTCAGCCATGGCCGGATCGAAACCAAAGCATAAGTTCTAGTAATCAGACGGGAGGGGCAGAGGAGGAAATGCAACCTCCCTACGGCACCACTCGAAACTTCCCTGAACATAGAGCGCCATCTAGTCCATAATCCCATATTAGAAGAAAGGAAACTCTAGTGCAAGGAAAATCCGCATACAGGCTATGAAGTGCGGCTCCAAAACAACACCCTCTTATACTACAAAGTGGATGATTTCTTATACCGCTAGCCAGCATCGAAAACCAACACTACCTCGGAAACCCAAGCATACCACTAGCCAACAGCCAAGTCTCAGCTCAAGAGGAGGTAACCGACCAAAGACGGGTGTTTTCCGAAGGCCCACCGACCTCCATTACGAGGGCATACTCCACATTTCATTTGACTACTCGTGGAGGCATACGTGTAGGTAAAATGTGAGGGGCTAAATGATCCAGAAAATATAATTTTCCTCGAAAGGCCCACGTATTCCCAATCGCAGGCCAGGTCCAATTAGGCATAGTGGGCCCTAGCGGGACCCTTAGGGCTCCAATCGCAGGCCCAAACGGAGCAAGTAGTTGGCAACCCATTTTGGGGGTTTTCAAATATAAAATTACCATCTTACCCCTTACTATAGGAGTTATAAACACTCACTTACCCACCTTGAAAAAAGCATTTGCACTCTGATATAATTTCCTACACTTCCTTATATTCTCTCTCTTTATTGCTTTTATCTCTCACTGGGACCCCATTTGACTTGACCATCGGAGAGGCGCTCCTTGGACCACAACCTGGGGATGCCTTTTTTGCAAGTTCAACATTCGGGGGAAGGTCAGCCAGCTGATCTACACGTGCCACCACGTAAGCCCGCCCTCTCACCCCACGTCATCTTCAGCAATGCATGAAAAGTTCCCGGAACAATAAATTATATATATGTGCAGCATATATATATATCTATATATATATATATATATATATATATATATAGATATATATATATATATATATATATAATATATATATATATATATATGTGTGTATATATATATATACATATATGTATATGTATCTATATATATATATATATATATACTATATATATATATATATATATAGATATATATATATTAATATAATATATATATATATATATATATTATATGTATGTATTATATATAGACACACAAATACATATGTAACATATACTATATATACATATATATACATACATATATATATATATATATATATATATATATATATTATATATAATATATATATATATATATATATATATATATATATATATATATATATATATATATATATATATGTTGTCCCTCTTCCAAAATTGGTCTTGTTAAGGTTCGTTCAATGCAATCAAGCTTCCTCTTTGCTTTTAATGCCTTTCTCATGGCCTTTTGCAATGGATAATAGTTTTTGCTGTTAAATACTACCGAGGTAATTGCTACTCTTAGTCCCTCGGATAGATGGAGATAATATGGTGATTGGCTCTCAATCACAAACATTTCGCCTCCCCTCATGGCTTTGATACCATGAAAATGCTAATGGGGGAGGGGAAAGTCTGCTTCCCCCTGGCAAAAATTAAAGGCATTGGCTTTTAAAGGGAATGAATTCTTACCAAAAAGAAAAAGTTCTCAATTATAATTACGTCAGTTTTTAATGTGCATCTCATAGAGATGTATGTTGGATAACTATTAATATTTTTGAATATCCAATATTATTACTAGTGTTTTTCTTAATTACATATGGTGTCACTGCAATTGTTTATTCAGTTCATTTCTTCACAAGATATCTAATGGGTTGTGATCAATGTCTGCATTCACAATAGTCTAGGTCTTAATATGTTTGGCAGTTAGTTTCTCATATCTGCTTGGGCAATTGTTACTTTGCTAGCCATGAGGTTACTAATGTTGTTTCGCTTGAGTATACAATATTTAGCAAATAGATAGTGCAATTTTAATGATGATGATCATTGCTGTTTTGCAGCTAGCACTTGTACCAAAGGGTGATAATCGTCTTTTTACAATTAATTCCTAATGTTGTAGCACTTTATGTAAGTGCATTGTTGATTGTGCTTGATTATCCATCAAAGTCGTGCAGCACTTGTAGTGAATAGGCATGCTATGGATAATGTCATGACTAGCATAAACCTTCTCAGATTGTATTGGAGGCAAAATACTTTCTCAAGAGATCTTATGAAAGTGAATTGTTAAAAAAAAAGAAAAAAAAAGGTAACATATGATTAGGTTTAATGCCACTTCATTGTTTAAGATATATTTAAAACGAAAGATGTTGCAAAATACAGTTGGAGGCAAGGAACAATAGTGATGCGAATTATGTTAGGACAAAGTTGGATGAATAGTTAGATTGGAGTTTGTGTTCAAGAAAGTTAATGTTCCTATCAAGAGTTGGATTGAAAGTGTTAAGCCACACTTTGATTGTTGAGTCATGTTTCTAGATGGCAACCCTCTTAAAAGGTGTGCATCTTCGAATATGGTAGGTTATACACATTGGATATGTTCAACACACCTCTAAGGATTCAACCCTTCAAGCCATCTCTATTTGCACATTACCACTAATTCCCTAAAATTATTTCTCTCCATGGGAATTTCTTATAAGGTTGTGTTGTGTATCTTTTTTGTATTCATTGATCTTTTCGTCTAATTATTTCCCCTTTCTTAGATTTTTTTTTTTCCCCTCTCTCTCTCTATCTTTTCATCCTTATAGCAGGAAATTCAGGAACTACTACTGCCTTAGTAAATTCTATAAGTTTGGTTACTAATCCTTTAAGCTATTGAGGAGAACCAAGGAGGAAGCCCACTTCAATCAAGGTTTATTGCAACAAGTACAAGTGACGTTTCATCCTAAAACCAATCGGCCATAGGAGGAGTAGTCCACTTGGCTTATATATCATGGTCCTTTTCTTCATACTCCCTATGTGGGACTCTTCACTCATGTGTGATATTTCCAACTATCTCCCCTCACACATGAGTCTCTTCCAAATCATATCAATGCACAGGCTCCCCCTTGAGCAAAAGTCTTTACCATGGTTTCGAGCCACCATCAAGAGTACACCCACACTCTACTCCACAGATTCTACATACTGCTCTACCACGAGCCTCCATGTTGTCCACCCTATTCTAGGAGTACCAATCGTGCATTCCATGTGTTTTTTTAACTCATGTCCATGGTGCTTTTTTTGATAATACCATCCAAGAGCTTATCCATGCCATTGAGCCACACTACAGCACATGTGTTTCCGCTCGATCAATGCCTGCGTGTCACTTCACCAAACTCGTCCGTTGGGTCCACCATGTCACACCCTTTTCGCCTAGCCGAACGCACCATCGGCTCTGATACCCTGTTGGGGAGAACTAAGGAGGGAGCTCACTTCAATCAAAGTCCACGGCAACAAGTATAAGTGAGGTTCCATCTTAAAACCAATTGGCCATAGGAGGAGTAGCCCACTTGGCTTATATATCATGGTCCTTCTCTTCATACTCCCGATATGGGACTCTTCATTCATGTGTGACTTTTCCAACAATAAGCACACTCTTTTCAACAATACCAATCCAATAATCCTGAATGCATATTATCAAAATGCCCATTGGATGGGAAGAACAAGGGACGCTAGACGTGAGCATGTAAGTTTTCTCTTCTAATAAAAAAACAAGATTGAATTTGTGAAAGGGACATTTAAGAAGCTAGAAGATGATTCTCTTCTTTATCAGCGGTAATAATGTAACATTATGGTCAATTGGTCATCTCCTAGTTGCTTCATTTCGTAAAGGAAGAAATCGGTGAGAATGTGCTATACTACGATAATGACTCAAGAAATCGAGGATGAACTGAGCCTCATGTATGGGCATGCTAATGCATTCCAGTTGACAAAGAAATGTGCATTGCCCCACGGGGCAATATGTCCATTAGTGGTTATTTCACTTGCAGAAACTTTGGTATGAATATCAGACCCTAGTTAGTATACCAGCTTGCACGTGCAAATTCAATGCAGGTATGGCGATTTCCGCAAAACGGCAATTATGAGAGTTACAGTAATTCCCACGATCTTAGTTGCACAAGTCGTGATATTTAATCTCTACCGTTACTTTTTAATTTTTTTAATGACATGAAATTTAATATTTTTATTTTATTAAAATTATTATAATTACTTGAAAAATTATTTTTTAAGAACATGTTTGGATTGTGAAAAATTCTACCATTAATTCAATGAAGATCTAAGAAACATTTAAAAAAACAAAAAAAGGAATTAAATATTCGAAGCATGAAGCCAAACCAAGCTCCATAGTTTCCGACCATTAGCTCCAAATTTTACCGCAAGATACCGGCAAAGTTGACACCAGCTAGGTTCCAGCAACCTCCCTACCCCCCAAACGAATGGGCCGAAAAAAATCACCGAAAAGATAAATTTTCCCCGGAAAAAACGTACATGCCACAAAAAAATGTTGTCAGTAGGTAGGTCGGCGAGTATCGCAGTCGGCGATAGGCTAGTCGACATATCGTTCAATGGGATGGAAGTTTGAAGGTTGTGAGTGGGAGGATTGAAGGACGTGTTGAGGTTTTAACTGCATGGTCAATAATTGTATATGAAGTGAAGGCATCAATTTTAAACAAAAATCTTATAGCCCAATGGTTGAGATCCTTAGAATGCGGCAAGGAGTCCGTAGGTTCAATCCTTAGTCGCACCGTAAATGTTTTTCGCCGGTTACTGCAACCTCGTTGATGGCACCGGTACTATACCCGGACATTTGTTGACGGCCATGGAAATTGAAGGGGAAGGGCCTTAAAATTCATTTATTCATTTTAAACTTTTATTGTAATTGAAAGAGTGAGATTATTTTACGCCTCCAAACATAGCATTCATAAATTAATTTTATTCAATGTTATTCATTTTAAAAAATGTAATTCTAATTTCAAGAAATGATTAGAAAAATCAACGGTTTATATCTAACATGCTAAGTGTACGGTATATACCATGGAAATTACGACAAGTGCCATAATTCCCATTTGGTAGAAATTACCTTACCCGTTGGCCATTTCGACACCCATTCACGGTAACAAAAAGTGTTCTTCTCAAGAACAATATCCACAACTTTTGGCATTGCTTAGCACGCAATATAATTCTTTTGGATTCAAATATGAGGCCTCTGGCTCTATGCTCGTTCGTGACTCCACTTGGCCCTCCCAAATTCATTCGAAATGGATATCCGATAGTGGGCAAATCTATCACATATGTCTTGCTTATATGTTTCTCACATCATATCCTGTATCTTCTGCTTCTTATGTTACTATCCCTAATGGCTCTAAGGTTCAGGCCTTGCTTGATGCTGATAGTGTCCCCATTACATTCATCTATTATGCTTTCTCATATGCTTTATGTTCCATCATTTCATTTCAATCAGATATTGGGCAGCGGTCTCACTAAACTATTTTCTTGTTCTTTAATATCAGTTTTACACCTACCTCTTGCTTTATTTAGGCCCATTTGATGAGTTCGCATCAGGAACTTGGTACAGAGATTGGTGGCCTTTATGCTTCAAATCCTCTGCTTTTCTGGTTTACATAATAATGCAAGCTCTGTAGTGATTCACTGCGTAATAATACCAATTCCTGAGTAACTAATATTCAGTGGTGGCATGTAGATTGGGCACTTACTATTTGATAAAATAAAATACATTGTCTTCATTTCTTTCTCTGCCATGTCCACTTTAGTAATTTACAACTTTTGTCCTAAAGCCATATAATATAGAAATGTCTTTCCTTAAGGATCCACTTATTCTTGTGGTTTTTAACTATTTCACAAAGATGTGTGGGATAGGGGTTATATAGGCAGGTTACTAACAATTGTTACAAATATTTTTTGGCTATTGTCAGTGCTGTAGTAATGTACACTTGGAAACATCCACAAAAGCAATGCAGTTCCTATAATTTGAAATTTTGTTGCATATATCTGAAGACTCATATTACCCTAGAGGGGGGCGAATAGGGTGATAGCAAAAATTTATAATTAAAATTCGGAATCAAAAATAGAAATTAAATCGAGATAGTGCACAATAATATTTTAATGAGGTTGGGCTTCAATCAGGCTTAAGTCCCCACCTAGAGTTATTCAACTCCAGGATTCAACACTTTACTTTTCTTATTAAGATGAACTCTCACAATCTCTCAGAGCTACCCTACTCTAGAGATCCCAAACACTTAAACCAACCTCTTGATTTAAGTTCGGAGGAGTTGTGACCTCACACCAACACCTAAGTTCACTCCTTAATAAAGAATTCCTTAATACACTCACAACCTTTTGATCACAATGTAATGCTCAGAGTAAATTCACAAGTGTATAGCTCAATGTTCTTGCAGCTTGCTTCCATTATTGTTCTTCCTGATTTGGCCTGTATTTATAGGCTTTACTAGTCGTGTACCAATTATGTCAAGAAAGGAAATTCAACCCAAAATATCTTGAAATTGCATTTCAAGCCCTTGAAATCTGGTCAGCAGATTCTGATTTGATTTTCTTGCAATCTTTGCCACAATTTGTGTTGATATGAAGCTGCATAATATCTTTTTTTTGCTCTTGTAAATATTGCTGATATTGTTATTAGAATCTAATATAATAACAAGAGATTTTGATCCTTGATAAAAATGTTATTATTCTTTCAATCATGGTATTTCTTTGCAAATTAGTGAAGTTATAATATTGTCAATACAATATTTTAAATTTGCAAGATCAGATTATGTGGCAAGTATAATGGATTAGAAGCATGCTTATTTTGTGAAGATAAAATCAGAGCAAGATAATATCAAGAGATTTGATTTTTCAAAATTTGAAATTCAAATTTTGAATGCGCTAGGTAATTTTCTTAGTTAATTTCCCAATTTAACAATCAAATAAAATCATTTTGATACTGTATGATGCCCACATATTTTCTCCATAATCATACACATGTTTCACTTGTATAAAAGGGTTACTTCTTTCATGCTTGTTTCAAATTTGCTTACCATTTAAACATTATTACTTGGATTCATTTAGTTCATAATTAATTCAATCCTTTTTGTCTTTCATCAAAATATCATCCAACTTATTCTAAGTTTAGGACTAACTCAACAATCTTCCCTTTTTGATGAAAGACAAAATCTAACTTGAAGAATTAAAATGCTTATAGTGATCATACCATTTGAACTTACCAATTCATCTTTCTCCCCCTTTTTGTATTTCATCAAAAAGGTAAGATCAGATGGAGAAGGTCAATATAATTAATACAGTATGAAAGAACATGGAGATAAAGACCTTGATCCTTGTATAATACTTCTTCCCTTTGTCATTAATATAAAAAGGGTTGTACAATGTCATTATAGATTAATAGCATGGCTTCCCATTAATGTAACACTCATAAATATGAAAATGGAGTTATATGTCAATAATTCTTTGGAGACATTAATATATTAGAATGTCAATATTTCAAAACTCTTTGCATCTCCCCCTTTCAAGAATGATTAAACCATGTGATACTTTATCATATGTAATCAAGGTATTTTCTCCTCCCTTCGATGCAATAGCTAGAACAGACAAATCAAGGATAGAAGCAAGGGATAAATACTGTTGATGATTATATCTCCCCCTTAATTCATGCCAATATCATTATAACACAATTTATATACCATTGGCATATTTCCCCCCTTGCAAAATTAATTTAAGCATATAATATCAATCTTGGGGACATGGGATAACCCGAATGTAGAGAATATGAAAAGATACCACAATTCAAATTATTTATCTCCCCCTTCATACATCAATTTAAGACAAAAGCATGGGGTTATAGGACATATAAAAGTGAAAATAATCTAGGACAAATTATATTTTCCCTTTCTTAAAATAGTTATTCAGGAGGATACAAAGAGCATGTGAATTCTCATAGACAAAGAATCATATCAGTTTGTCGAAGCATGCATAATAGAGTCAAGTTCTAGTGTATGAAAAAATATTATGTACGTAGACAAATGTTAGAGCTTCATTTTTTTATTACTATGATTTTGTTTGGTTGCTCAACCATCAAGTACTCTTACAAAATAAACTTAAACATTTCTCAAAGCACTTTTGAAAAATTTGGGTCCATTAGTGTCTACCATATTAAATGGTCTTGCTCCCTTTGGAATCTAAATTTGAGTCATCTTTGAAGGTGGTTTTCTGAGTGGACATTAGTATGCAATATGACCCATTTTAGAACAATAATTGCACATTCTAACATCCTTTTTATATGGAGTAGACTTAACAAAGAAATTCTTATAGGTAATTTTTTTGTTGGAGTGATTATATCCAATTCCCTCTTTGTTAAAGGACGCTCTTTGGGTGCAAGTAGCTTGTATAAATTTTCTTGTCCTTATGTGAATTTTAGGATTATTTTGTGATATCACACTTGGCTTGCAATTCCATATTTTTATTTTGTAAACTCTAAACTTTATCATGAAGATCATTGTTCGGTTTTTCAAGAGCTACATTCATTTGATTTAATTCTCGAAGATTTTTCTTAAAATCTTTATATTTAGATAGATATCTTTATTCTAGTTTAGCGAAATTGACTAAGGCATTAATTCATTCTTCTTTAGAGCATTCATAGAGAGCTGATATATCTACCTCATCAGTACTTTCATACTCAGATCTTCGATCATCTTGTACTTCCTTAGCCATGAGACAGATGTTGGCATTTGTGTTCTTCATCACTTTCACTATTACTTGTGGTGCTATCGCTCCAAGTTCTGATCATTGCTCTCTTGTTGTCTTTCTTTTTAAATCTCCATGATTCTCCCATCTTTTGGATTAGTGGACAATCCTTCAACAAATGTCCTGCCATACCACATCCATAACAAGAACTAACATTAGTATTGCTTTATGAAAAAACTTACCTTTGGATGATTTTTCATTTCTTTTTAACGTAGATCCTTTTGAGTTAAATCCTCATTGATTGAATTTTTTCTTTAGCCCCATTTTGTTAATGCTTCGAACCTCTTCATCATTGTCGTTGGATTCTTCTTCCTCAAAAGTGCAATCTTCTTGTATAGCTTTTAGTGCTATTCCTTTCTTTGAGCTTTCTTCCCTGTCTTCTTTAAGATGAATCTCATGTGTCAAGAGCTTTCCTAGAAGATCGTCTAGTTCTAGCTTCTTGAGATTTTGAGCTTCTTTGATTTCGGTAACTTTTGGTCCCCATTTGCTCTTTGGAAGACGTGGAAGGATTTTTCTCACCATCACTTCATTTGTGTGGTCTTACCAAGCGACTTTAGGTTATTGGTGATGTCGGTGAACCGAGTAAATATGTCTTTTATTGATTTGTTTGTCTGCATTTTGAATAGTTCATATAGATTATGCACATATTCATTTATGTTTCACGGACATGGCGTGCCCCTTCATATGTAACAATCAATTTGTTTCAAATCTGCGGAGCTGTATCACATGCAGAAATTTGATTATATTCGTTAGCATCTAAACTACAATAAAGAATATGCTTAGCTCTTGAATTCTTGGCAAGTTTATTCCAGCCAGCGCTCATTTATTGATCTTTTGGTTTTTCAATGAATTGGCCCTTGTCATTTTTAACCTTAGGAATAGAGTAAGGTCCATTATTCACAATTTTCCATAATTCCATATCAGTAGATTTAATAAAAATTTGCATAGCATTTTTCCAATAAGAAAAGTTTGTTCCTTTAAATAAGGCGGGTCAAACAGTAGAGCGTCCTTCAATATTGACATCTTCTAAAAAAGCTATGATCGTCACCCACTTGACTGTTAAGTCACAAGAAGTGTGGGACTGGCTTTGATATCAATTGAAGACTCAGATCACCCGAAAGAAGGGTGAATAGAGTGATAGCAAAAATATATAATTAAAATTCAGAAGCAAAAACAAAAATTAAATCGAGACAACGTGCAATGATATTTTAACTAGGTCGGGCCTCAATCACGCTTAGGTCCCTACCTAGAGTTATCTAACTCTAGAATTCAACACTCTACTTCTCTTATTAACATGAACTCTCACAATCTCTCAAAACTACCCCACTTTAGAGATCCTAAAAACTTAACCAACCTCTTGATTTAAGTTTGGGGGAGTTGTGACCTCACACCAACTCCTAAGTTCACTCCTTAATAAAGAATTCCTTAATACACTCACAACTTTTTGATCACAATGTAATGCTCAGAGTAAATTCACAAGTGTAGAGCTTAATGTTTTTGCAACTTGCTTCCAGTGTTGCTCTTCTTCATTTGGCCTCTATTTATAGACTTTAGTAATCATGCACCAATTCTATCAAGAAAGAAAATTCTGCCCAGAATATCTTAAAATTGCATTTCAGGGCCTTGAAATCTGGTCAGCAGATTCTGATTTAATTTTCTTGCAATCTTTGCCACGATTTGTGTTCATATGAAGCTGCATAATATCATTTTCTTGCTCTTGAAAATATTGCTGATATTATTCTTAGAATCCAATATAATAACAAGAGATTTTGATCCTTGATAAAAATGTTATTACTCTTTCAATCATGGTATTTCTTTGCAAATCAGTGAAGTGATAATATTGTCAATAGAATATTTTAAATTTGCAAGATCAGAATATATAGCAAGTATAATGGATTAGAAGCATGCTTATTTTGTGAAGATAAAATCAGAGAAAGATAATATCAAGAGATTTGATTCTTCAAAATTTGAAATTCAAATTTTCAATGAGCTAGGTAATTTTCTTGGTTAACTCCTAAATTTATCAATCAAATAAAATCATTTTGATATTGTATAACGCCTACATTTTTTCTCCAAAATCATATACATGTTTCACTAGCATAAAAGGGCTACTTCTTTTATGCTTATTTCGAATTTGCTAACCATTTCAACGTCATTACTTGGATTCATTTGATTCATAATTAATTCAATCTTTTTTGTCTTTCAACAAAATATCATCCAAGTTATTCTATGTTTAGGAGTAACTTAACAATATGAAAACGTGTTTTCATGCTTTTGTGATGTCTATTAGACCAGACAATGCCTAAGAATTTTGTGATACTATTTCTACCAGCTCATATGCCTCCAAAGGGATAGCATATCAAACTTCTTGTGTGGACACCCCTTAACAAAATGGCATTGTTGAATCGAAACACAAGCATTTGTTAGAAACTGCTAGGGCCCTTTTCTCCCAAATACACCTTCCCCTCTAGTAGTGGGGTGAATGCATTTTGACAATTGCTTATTTTATGAATAGATTTCCTTCTTTTATCTTAGAATTCAAGCCTCCTTATGAGGTTTTCCTCAACAAGTCTCCACCTTGTGGTGATTTGAAAAGATTTGGCTGCTTATGTTTTACAGCATCCACTAAGCTTAATGAATAAAAATTTAACTAGGATAATATCCTTGTGTCTTTTAGGGTTATTGCTATAGGAAGATGGCATACAAGGTCTTTGATTTGGAGACTAATGGTGTTATCTCTATGACTATATTTCCTCTATGAGAACATCCTACAAACCCCATTGGCGTCATAGGGTACTTTGTTTTGTTCCCTTCTTCTGTATAAGCAAAAGTTAATTTGGTTTCATATAAAGGACTTACCTCCGAAAAGGAGGCCTCTGTGGTCCCACCATAGGTTCATGCTATAAAATAGGAGCTACACCCCTTATCAAGAATCCTACATCCCTTATCAAGAATCCTACATGGATAGTTATTGATTTTTGCCTGTGGTAATCAAGCTATCATCCGAAAACATGTATACTAAGTGAGAAAAAAATTAGGAGATCCCTCTCTTGAACGATTCATGAATAGTGTGGTGTTGATTTTGACAAAACTTCCAGCCATGAAAATGACTTCAACAAGATGCATTATAGCAGTTGCTGCTTCTAAGGCTTGGACATTTTTCAATTAGATTTTAGTAATGTTTTTTTTATGCCTATAATACGCATGAATAGTTCTCTGTCAAAATTTTCACCAAAAGTACACAATCCTCACAATAAGATTTATCAACTGTTGAAATTGCTTTAAAGTCAGCTGACCTCACATGAATAGATTGTAAAGGTTGTAGATGCTCTTAAGAATCACTACAACAAAAGCATGAATTGTACACGGTTTATTGTTGACACATAGCTAACCTGTAACAAATTTTCTGTTCAATTTAGGAGTAGATGAATGTTGACGCCTTTGCATGATACAAACAATAAAAAATAAAAATAAAAGTAAATTACACAAAAAGATGAAGGAAGTGGAATTTTTTTGGGGAAAGTCTACATTCCTTCCAGCACCTAATTTTTTGGGGGGAAATTTCCAAGTATGGGTTCATTAAAAAAATAGCTAGAGGTAATAAAAAAAAGGGAATTAAATATTAGAAAAAATAAAACCCAAAAGGGAGAGAGACTTTCCAGATTCTTCAATTCACCGAAACCTCACGCTATTCATCTCTCCTTTCTCTCTCCTCTCATTGCCCACCACTGCTCAACCCCACGCTCAACCTATCTTAACCTCACGCATCAATGGACTGACATCCTCTCTCAAACTTTGCATTTCGCGACTGTGTTCTCATCCTCTCAACCTTCACAATTCGTGGCAGTGTTTGGTCGTTGGATTCGGTTGTCCCAATCTGATTGTTACCCAGATAGGTGTGGTTGCATTTACTCATTTCTTTTTTTCCTCCTCTAAATTGCGTAGAACTGGATTCAATTTTCATGTGTATAAATCTGATTATGATTTATTTGGGTGATAGGAGTGTTTCGTTGTCCACCTAAGTTAGGGTTTCTAATCAATGAATTTATTCTGCTAAGTTTTAATTTGTTGAATATCCTAAACGTATAATTGAATTTGGTACACAAGTGAACACTAATCCTTCTTGCCCTTTATGTTGTCCTTTTTATCAGCCTGCAATTCCAGCTATCTGGGTTTTGCCTTCTCACCATATCTAAAAGGGCAAAACAATCTCCCTGATACAGCACGTGCTCATAAGTGACTTAAACATTTGTTGGTAAATTAAGTTGATAATTAATGAAAGAATGAAATAGGATGGGAAGGTGCAATTCAAGACTTTAAGAGAGCTAATGAAGATCATTAGTGTTGTATATCAAAATTAGGAACAGGGGTGTCTAACTTCTGAATTTCCATGTTTTGGATTGGTGTTCATATATTATTAATATGTCATAGGTGCCTTTTTTTTTTAAAAAAAAAAAGATATTCTAGATGGGGTATAGCTGTTTAAACTTCCATTTTCATGTTTATAAATTTGATTGTGATTTATTTGGGTGATAGGAGTGTTTCGTTGTCCACCTAGAGTTAGAGGTTTTTAATTAATGAATTTCTTGTGATAAGCTTTAATTTGTTGAATATCTGTGACCTATAATCGAATTTGCTACAGTTATTGGAATTGAATTTTTAATTTTGGATATATCATTTTTACATCTTACTTTTCTCCTTTTCTCCACCATTGATGGGCTCCTATGAATCTAAAGCATAGGGTTTTGGTTTTTGGGAGTTGCTTCGATCTTAATTCATTCTTATATGCTAAGCTCAACTTGCTGCTTGCTATAAGTTCTTAACTTGCATATAAAAGTAAATGCTAAATTGTGTTTCTTGGTTATTTGTGATGGTACCTTCGAATTCAACTCGAATTTCATATGGATAGTCAATTAGTGATGAGTTGTTTTTGAATTGTCAACTCCACATCTTATCGATTACTGTTCTTATAACGCCAGAGTTGAGGACAACTGAAATATGAGTTAGTGAATAAACTGCAATGACAATATATCATGTTTTAAGATCAAAATTGAGAGGTACAGAAAATTTTCTTATTTTTATATTGATATGTCAGCTACTAGCCACTCACTTATACTTTTTATATTGAAATGTCAGCTACTAGCTAGGGAGTTATAATTTGATGCTGGATGTATTTAAAAATTCCAATTTTGTAGCATCATATGTGAAAGGGAATTATATATCATGCTTTGTGATTATCATAAGAATTAGAAGTTTCTAGGCGATATCTTCGCCACCACCTCAGAAAAGTCTAGCTCTGAGGCAGTTTAGGATTTATCTTTCTCTAGTGTGTATGTAACCTATCAAACTTTTTGTTTTATTGTATTTTTAGAGTGCTTGCAGTGTAAATTGATTTCTTCGGTGTGTTTCAAGCAATGACTATATGAAGCAATATAAAATTTTTAAGTGAAAGTAACCAGTACATGTTATGTGTTCTCTACTTTCTTCCATTCTTGTAGAACTTTACCTTACTGGAAATTTAAATTTCTTTGCTTTGTTGTATGGCCTAATATGCAATTCGATTAGAGAAATATTTTTGTTCTACCAAGGAACTAAATGTCCTGCTAGCCACTTGCATCCACCTTTCTAAGTAGGATGATATTCCTGGCAAAGCCTCATACTATCTGTTGCACTTCTTTATTTTGTATCACCTAGTAGGATAGCCTTCCCTCGTGTTTATGATTTCTGCTAATAATCATTGCGATACCGACATTGATGGAAGGTTTTATGTGCCTATGATTACAACTAATGTTTTTATTTGGTCTCTTTCTAAATCTTTTTACCAAGTGGATAAACATTCAGGTCTTGAACATTGTAATCATTTTCAATTTCCCGTAAAATTCAGAAACCTATTTGTACAACATATGAGAGTTTTTAATTTATTACTTGTGTTTGCCATTTTAGCTTTTTAAATATTCCATTTCATGAAGTATTCGTATTTTATTCTTACATAATGTTAATAATGAACTATATCCTATATAGGCTAAACCGCATCCATTATATCGTCCATGTAGACATCTCTTGCTCGAGCATGCATAGCTTAATTCGAAAAATCTAGTATTTTAGTTGTTTTGAAGACCTTAACAATTAAATTTTTAAACTTTTCAAACCCATAATGAGAATAAGAAAACTGAAGCTAAAAAGAGGCATACATTAGGTACTGAAAAAGTACTCAGTATTATTGTACTCAGTGGTTTGGGTTGCATGATTTCTTAAGTAGAAGGTTAAACTCTGATTTTCATCACTAGAAAATGAATGCTTTCCTGCATCTTAATTTACTCCATGTCTACCAAATTTTTTTTTGGGATATGATATTTTAACTTCTAGTTATATATAGTGTTTCATTGACAAATCCATATTTGCCAAATTACAGGGATTGTTCAATTTCGTAGACAACTCTGGACAAGGGCATTACTTAGATGATTCAAGTTTAACTTATAAGCATGTTCACTCTTAGAAGTTTCACCACTCTGCAAAGGTTTGAATATATAGATCAATTGTTGAGGTTTACATTCTCGTTTTTCTTTTTCTCTTCATTCTTCTTAATATGTTTGTCTTTTGTTTATGAATTGGTTAACTAATTTATTTGCTAGCTTTTTTCCCTCTCATTATTGATTGGACCAGGTCCCTTACTTTTGGCATTGGGCATAGTTTGACCCTTGCGTGCTAGGTGGTTTGACATAATAATTTCTTAACTTGTCTATCATTCTAGAATGCTTGCTTTTTCTTTGTAAGTTTCTATCCTTGGTATTTACTTGCTTCTTGTGAAAATGGATCTTTTCATCCATGTATAACTCTTTGTGGTTTCAGAATATATAATCGTTATAGAGGTCAATATGTATGATATATATGCGCGATTTCTTGTTGCTTTAAATGTGTTAAGTCTATGTATTAATTGTTTTGCTATTGTTGTTTGCCATAATTATCCTTGTTTAGATGAATGAAACAAGAAAAATGATATTTGGACTATTAATTTATTTAGACATTTAGTTTGCTTTAAACTTATTATGTGAATGAACTACAGGTTTACATGGGTTGTCTAGGTTTGACTTTTGAAAATTTCTTACGACCTAACCATAATGGATAAAACTTGGATCAAAGCGCCACTGACGAGTGAAACTTATAAGGTTGGTGCCCAGTGTTTCATTTCTTTTGCTAAGGTTAAAGTTGTGATAGGGGAGATTGTATGTTCTTGTGTAAAGTGTTGCAATAGAGTATAACTTACTGTTGATCTTGTGTAAAGTGTCGCGATAGAGTATAGCTTAATGAAGAGTGTATGACTTTTTGTTTGAAATATTTTGAAGGCATACAAACCCCATTTAATCATAGTCAACGGAGTGATGAAAATATTCCTGGTAAAGAGAAGTATTTGTTGAATTCTAGCGGTCATGCTCTTGGGAAAGCTGACTGTGTTGCACTTGATGATAAGTCATTAGCTTAAGCGCATCGCTATGTGATACTTAACCATAAAAAGATCCAGCCTTACCGCGAGTGAGTATCTTATATTTGAATCAGCACACACACAAACACATACACAGCAAAGAATTTGACAAGATAGCCATTACAGTTCCTTTTTAGCTCAAGAACGAAATCTTAGACAAGGATGTATCGATGCAAGAACAGAGGAAAGGTTACTGATTGAAAAGTTTCCACATTGGTTGTGATGTCAGGTCTAAAAACCTTAATTACCATTGTTTTTTTGGGGAAGGAAACTATACAATAAAATGTGTTTATTATTGTACTAATAGTGATGCTATATAACCTTTATCAGGTTCCATTTACGAAGAGGCGTAACTGCGACAAAAAGTAATAGCTGTTGCTGAAGGTGTTAGCCGCTATG
Organism: Carnegiea gigantea; assembly: GCA_029747015.1. Taxonomy (NCBI): domain Eukaryota; kingdom Viridiplantae; phylum Streptophyta; class Magnoliopsida; order Caryophyllales; family Cactaceae; genus Carnegiea; species Carnegiea gigantea. The sequence goes on from JAKOGI010002714.1 coordinate 29,016, forward strand.
CTAAAAAGTACAGTGGCTGCATTATAAATGGATACAGATTCCTGACTAAGAGACGTGAAAGGTATAGAGGAACCCAAAATCTAGGAGTAGTGGTGGAAGCTGAGGGATGGCACTACTATGAAGCCATTACAGAAATTATTGAATTGGATTATTTTAGCACATGTAAGGTTGTATTATTCTGATGTGATTAAGTGGATATTAGACCATCAAAGGGATTAAAGAATGACAAATTTGAGTTCCCTATGGTAAATTTCTCGACATTAATGCATACTAGATAAGTTTTGAATGATGATCCATTCATAGTTGCATCACAAGCAAGGCAATTTTTTTGTGTGGGTGACCAAAGAGAGGCTGGCTGGTCCCATGTTGTTATAACCAAACCAAGAGATTTATTTGACATGGGACCTAGCTTGGACAGGGGTGATGATAAATCTTATCCACAATGCATACTTTTCATTATTCCAGTAGTTGATATGAGTGACATGTCAAGTTGGCGAAGGCTAGATATCCAAGAAGAGGAGGATTAATATTTCATGACTTGTAAAATTATTCTCATGTGCCCTTCTTTAATTCTTTTTTGGGCTTTATCAGTGTTGCCCATAGTACTGTGGACTATTTTTCAGCTGCTTATTTCTCATTTTGTGATCCAAGTCTATGTTATTTCTTATTTTACTTCATTCTCTTTTATATATCATGATCTGATGATGGGCATGTTTTAGTGGGACACATAATTTCATGATGTTAATGGTTTATTTATATTATTATGCTTGTTCATGTGTGCTAACAATTTTAGTTGTGCTTATTATAGTTCTAGGCATTATAGGAGTGTAAAACTGTTCAGGTCTAGAAAATCCTTGGATAAACATTTACTACAACAGTTCTTGTGATCAGAATGCTAGCCATATACAACAACAACACTGTTTAGCAGTAGGTGATCTTCCTCAGCTATCTTTACAACCAAAAAATCCACCATCAGTTAGTTTTACAATGCCTCATAGTGCATTTCGGCCATTTCCTAGTAATTCTTGGATGCCAAGTGCATGCCTACATTCAAGCTCTTTGGAGCCAAATGAGTCACAATGTCAATCATCCGCTCCTGTCTTACAACACCTAAATTATGTGCAACCCATAATTCAACCCGTTCTTCGCCACCACCCATCATGGTGCATCACTTTCCCAATTATCTCAACCTGTACTTCCCGAAACGATCTCGTACCAGCCTACAACTATGCAATATGAATCATCAGAAGATGAAGTTGATGAGCATGAATCAAATTTGTTGACAGAAGTTGAGATAATTGGTTGTTCTCTAATCTACCTTACGTTACTTAAATGATAGTTCGTATAGAATTTTATTCATTACTTCTAATATGTTATTGTTCATCTTTTTTCTTGTTTTAAACTAATACAGATGATCAAGGGAAAGTGCTCAGAATGCAGAAGATGTCGATGAAAGATGTACATAAGCTCTTGGGTGATGGTGAAAGAATTCTAGTTCACGTAGATGATCTATTTCAGCCAATCAAAGCTGCTAGAGGTCTTTGCACAAGGTTTATGACTTCGATTATAGGGAAATCTACTCTTGTCCCTCCTAATTTAGAATTTTTTTTTTTGAAGTAAACAAGTATTGTGGTGCTAAGCTTATAACAGAGCTTCGGATAAGGTATTGATGCCTTCATCTTGTGAGTATTTAATATCAATATTACATGGTGTTTACTGAATTTGTTTTTTGTTATATGCATTAGTTTGGTATATGGAACATGGCAGCATTACCTACGTTATGCTTTATCTTCAACCAATAGCTTAAACCTCTCCAACATGCTGAGTAAAAGGAGACCTCAATGATGTTATAGACCATTATTCTTAACCGCAACAACCAAAAACACTTGTTTCCTTCTCTTTTTTTTTTTGGACTCAAGTTGATATAGATCACAACAATGGCTTTTTCCTTCTTTTTTTTTTTTTGACTCGAGTTGATTTGCAGACAGTGGCAAAATTTCAGGGCTTAATTAATTTGGGGCGGTTGTTGCATGTTGTCCACTTGTCGTATTATGATGAATTGCTTGTTACATCAAATTTTGTTTTCCTTTGGTTGAAATGTTGAATCAGTGAGTTGTGACACTTGTGTTGGGACTTGGCTGTTGAATATTGAATTGAAATGGAAGATTCTAACCCATCCGTAATCCTTTGGTCTCTTCAAAGTTTGTAGATCCTATAAGGAAGTATTGTTGTATCATGAGTGATTACAGAAATTATCAAAGAAATGAAAGGAAGCCCGATGTAGACAAATACATACCCACACTACTGGTTCGATAAGCTATGCACGGAAGAAAGATGGATTTATAAGTCTTTCAGAATTCCACTTTTTATTTGAATGTTCTTATAGAGGTTCGTGATCTAACATGCTTATTTTTTTGTAGCAACTAAAGAAGAAAAGGAAGCTAACCGAGGATGAATTCTTTGACATGGCTCCTCAAACAAAAAATGAAACATATGTTCAAGACGAATCTAAAGAGTTTATGTAAGCCTAAAGGTTATTTTAAAGGGTTATAGATTTACGATTGGTATCACAAGGCTAATGGTTTTTTTTTTTATGCATGGTTTATTTTGAACACATGCTACAGGACAAAGCAAGGGACTTAATAGCTAAAAAGACTATAGAACTGGGTATATCTGAACCTGTCGATGATGCCGCAGAATCTGAAATTCATAATGCAGTTTGGAAGAGCTTATGGAAGGTGAAACCTCACGAAGGCCACTTAATTATGGTGTTGGAGTCACGAAGTCTCAAATAACAAAACTCAATGATGATTTAAGAAGAATGAGGAAAAGACGCTCAAGTCTTGCGCCAGAAGCTAAAATTAGCTTCTAAGATAATCAAATTAAAAGCATGGAAAATGTGATAAAAGACTTACAGTCCCACATTCATCTTGTTTACATTGCATATGGTATGTTTGGTACAGTGTTTGCTTATCCAAACATGGATCCAGTTCTTTTAGAAAATTATCTTCTGCTCCAATTGCAGGTAAGATACTATTGTTGATAATTCATATTTGATTGTGTTTTAATCATTCCTAATTAATTTACCTTGGGATGGACTTTCTTTACCTCCATATTCTTCTCATTTCTGGTTGCTTATTGTTGCTTGGTCTGATTGAGTTGCCTCCCTAACCTTGGGATTGTCATATTCGATTTTAGGCCAATGAAAAATGTTGGAATTCATTATAATTTTCATTCTTGGGAGTTTTTTGGGCAAATTATCTCCCAAAACCTTGCTTTTGTTTTGTGTAAGTTGACTAGTTGGCCAAATGGCTCTTTCGATATTGATATAGGAAATTAAGGATGCATATTTGACTTGAAGACAACATATTTAATTACTGACAGTATACTTACTGCACGTATGACTTGGAGAGTGAAAAATATTCTTGTTGGTCATGGGTTTTTGCATTTTGGGTTTTTAGATCCAATGCTAAAACATATTGTTATCTTTCCTCTGTACAAAACACATATTGATATGGGCTTGTTCTGCTCCTTCCGCCATTTTAGATCTAATGCTAAGACATTCTATCCATAGTTATTTCATATTTTCCAATGCCTCCTTTTAAATTTATTTTCTAACTTTTGTTTGGAGTCATCATATCACCTGTATATGGTTATCTATCTTGTGTACAAAAAAGCAAATATCCAGTTCCTATATTTTTTTTTGGGGATACAGTACTTTTTGTTTGATTCAGTTATCAACTTTCGCTTTGGATTGGGTATTCTTCATTAGACAAATGTTGCTCTAGAACTTTATTGCTTGTCACATGTAGCGTGTCTTCGCTCTTTCGATTGTTTGCCTGCTACTTTGATACTTGTTTTGCCTTTTTGTTTCGTTAATAAATTATCTTTTAATTAAAAGCTCATATCAATCATGAGTGAGAGTGATGGGAAGAGTTGAAGGATTATAAGGATTACTCAGATATTGGCTCCTAAGGATGCTTAATCATACATACTGGGGTTATTGGTTATTGAAAGGCTTCAATTATTTTGTTGTCCTTCCTATTTAGAAGGATTTGACAAGAGAAGTAAAGTAATATTGTAAATGAAAATTAGTGTCTTACTTTCTCCTATGGAATTATCATATCAGTTTCTTTCATTATCCTATGGCATTAGTAAAAGAATTAACTTGCCATTTTATATCATAGGTTTGATGTTGCATGCTTGCTTCTTCATTTGCTGTCTTGTTTCCTTTCTTGCCTCTCTCTCTCCTTTTTACACGAGACAGAAGGAATTTCTTTGAATTAATTTGTTACAATGCTGTGTTTTGACTTTTAATTAGCTAGAAACAATTCTAAACACCTAAAATCCTGCTTCGGCCTCAATTTAGCAGAGCTTGTGTGTGCTCCTCCTCTGCCTCGGCTCGCCCAATCTCCTTGCCCACGCCCCCGTGTCCCCCAATTTGGAGGATACCTGATGATCTCGAAGTAGTATTTTAGGTTTTTGGAATTATTTCTACCTAATTAAAAGTCAAAACACAACATTGTAACAAATTAAATCAAACGAATTCGTTCTGTCTCACTTGAAAAGGAGAGCAAGAAACAAAAAAGGAAACAAGATAGCAAAAGAAGAAGCAAGAATGCAACATCAAATCTTTGATATAAAATGGCAAGTTACTTCTTTTATTAATTGCATAGGAGAATGAAAGACGCTGATACGATAATTCCATGGGAGAAAGCAAGATACTGATTTTCACTTACAAGATTACATCACTTCTATTGTCAAATCCTTCTAAGTGGGAAGGATAACAAAACGATTGAAGCCTTTCAACAACCAATAACCCTAGCATGTATGATTTAAGAATCCTTAGGAGCTGATATCTAAGCAATCCTTATAATCCTTTAATTCCTCACATCACTCTCACTCGTGATTGATATGAGCTTTTAATTAAAAAGATAATTGATTAAGGAAAAAAAAGATAAAACAATTATCAAAATAGTAGGCAAACAATCGAAATAGCAAGGACACGCTACATGCGATAAGCAATGTTTTAGAGCAACATCTATCTAATGAAGAATATCCAATCCAAAGCGGAGGCTTATAATGGAATCAAACAAAAAGTACCGTATCCCCAAAAAAAAAAAAAAAAGAAACTGGATATTTGCTTTTTTGTACACAGGAAAGATAACCATATATAGGTGATATAATAACTCCAAACTAAAATAAGAAAATAAATTTACAAGGAAGCATCGGAAAATACGAAACAACTATGGATAGAATGTCATAGGATTAGATCTAAAATGTCAGAAGGAGCAGAACAAGCCTATATGAGTATGTGTTTTGTACATGGGAACGATAACAATATGTTTTATCATTGGATTTAAAAACCCAAAAGTTAAAAACCTATGACTAACAAGAATATTTTTCATTCTCCACGTCACACGTGCAGTAAGTATGCTGTTAGTAATTAAGTATGTTGTCTTCAAGTCGAACCTACATCCTTAATTTCCTATATCAATATCAAAAGAGCCATTTGGCCAACTAGTCAACTTACACACACAAAAAAAAAAAAAAAGCAAGGTTCTGGGAGGTAATTTGTCCAAAAAAACTCCTAAGAATGAAAATTATGATGAATTTCAACATTTTTCACAAGCCTAAAATCGAATATGACAATCCCAAGGTTAGGGAAGCAACTCAATCAGATCAAGCAACAATAAGCCACTAGAAATGAGAAGAATATGGATGCAAAGAAAGTCCATTCTAAGGTAAATTAATTAGCAATGACTAAAACACAATCAAATATGAATCATGTATCAATAATGGTGATAAACAATATCTTACCTGTGATTAGAGTATATGATAATTTCCTAAAAGAACTGGATCCATGTTTGGATAAGCACACGCTGTACTAGACATACCAAATGCAATGTAAACAAGATGAATCTGGTACTGCAAGTCTTTTATTGTATTTTCCATGTTTTTAACTTGATTATCTTAGAAGCTAATTTTAGCGTCTAGCGCAGGACTTGAGCAACCAGACATACCAAATGCAATGTAAACAAGATGAATCTAGTACTGCAAGTCTTTTATTGTGTTTTCCATGTTTTTAACTTGATTATTTTAGAAGCTAATTTTAGCGTCTAGCGCAGGACTCGAGCATCTTTTCCTCATTCTTCTTAAATCATCGTTGAGTTTTGTTATTTGAGACTTCATGACTCCAACACCATGATTAAGTAGCCTTCATGAGGTTTCACCTTCCATAAGCTCCTTCCAAACTGCATTATCAATTTCAGATTCTAGGGCATCATCGACAGGTTCAGATATACCCAATTCCATAGTTGTTTTAGCTACTAAGTCCTTTGCTTTGTCCTGCAGCATGTGCTCAACATAAACCATGCATAAAATAAAACCATTCGCTTTGTGATACCAATTGTAAATCTATAACCCTTTAAAATAACTTTTAGCTTTACCATAAACTCTTTAGATTCTTCTTGAACATATGTTCCATTTTTTGTTTAAGGAGCCATGTCAAAGAATTCAACCTCGGTTGGCTTCCTTTTCTTCTTTAGTTGCTGCAAAAAAATAAGCATGTTAGATCACAAACCTTTATAAGAACATTCAACTAAAAATGGGAATTCTGAAGGACTTACAAATTCATCTTTCTTTTGCACATAACTTATAGAACCAGTAGTGCTGGTATGTATTTGTGTACCTCGGGCTTCTTTTCCTTTCTTTGATAATTTATGTAATCATTTATGATACAACAGACTTTGCAGAGACCGAAGGACTATGGATGGGTTAGAATCTTCCATTTCAATTCAATATTCAACAACCAAGTCCCAACACAAGTGTCATAACTCACTGATTTAACATTTTACCAAAACAAAACAAAATTTAAAGTAATTAGCAATACATCATAATACGACAAGTGGACAACATGCAACAACCCCCCCAAAATAATTAAAGCCCTAAAATTTTGCCACTATCTGCATGTCAACTCGAGTCAAAAAAAAAAAGAAGGAAACAAGTGTTTTTGGTTGTTACGGTTAAGAATAACGGTCTATAACATTGTTGTGGCCTCCTTTTACTCAGCATGTTAGAGAGGTTTAAGCTATTGGTTGAAGATAAAGCATAGCGTAGGTAATACTGCCATGTTTCGTATATCAAATTAATGCAAAAAAAACAAATTAAGTAAACACCATGCAATATGGATATTAAATACTCGTAAGATGAAGGCATCTATAGCTTATCCGAAGCTCTGTTATAAGCTTAGCACCACAATACTTCTTTACTTCGAAAAAATTTTCTAAATTAGGAGGGACAAGAGTAAATTGCCCTATAAGCAAAGTCATAAACCTTATGTAAAAGCCTCCAGCGGGTTTGATTGGCTGAAATAGATCATCTACGTGAACTGGAATTCTTTCACCATCACCCAAGAGCCTATACACTTATTCATCGACATCTTCTGGATTCTAACCACTTTTCCTTAATCATCTGTATTTCTTTAAAACAAGAAAAGCGACTAACAATGACATATTAGAAATAATAAATAAAATTCTACATGAACTATCATTTAAGCAACGTAAGACAGATTAGAGAACTGCCAATTATCTCAACTACCGTCAACAATTTTGATTCATGCTCATTGACTTCATCTTCTGATGATTCAGATTGAATAGTTGTACGCTGGTACAGGATCTTTTTAGGAGGTATAGGTTTACATAATTGGGAAAGCGATGCACCGTGATGGATGGTGGGACGAAGAACGGGCTGAATTATGGGTTGCACATAATTTGGGTGTTGTAAGACAGGAGCTCATGATTGACATTGTGACTCATTTGGCTCTGAAGAGCTTGGATGTAGGCATGCAATTGGCATCCAAGAATTACTAGGAAATGGCTGAAATGCACTATGAGGCATTATAAAACTAACCGATGGTGGATTTGTTGGTTGTAAAGATGGCTGAGAAAGATTACCTACTGCTAAATAGTGTTGTTGGGAATGAGGTTGTATATGGCTAGCATTCTGATCACAAGGCTACTACAGTACATGTTTATCCAAGGATTTTCTAGACCTGAACACTTTGGTACTCCTTCAATACCTTATAGTTACAACTGAAATTGTTAGCACACATGAACAAGCATGATAATATAAATAAACCATTAACATTTTGAAATTCTATATCCTACTAAAACATGCCCATTATCAGATCATGATATATAAAAGAGAATGAAGTAAAATAAGAAATAACATAGACTTAGATCACAAATCGAGAAAAAAGCAGCTGAAAAATCGTCCACAGTACCATGGGCAACACTGATAAAGCCAAAAAAACATTAAAGAAGGACACATGAGAATAGTTTTACAAGTCATGAAATATGAATCCTCCTCTTCTTGGATATCTAGCCAAACTTGACATGTCACTCATATTGACTCTTGGAATAATGAATGGTATGCATTCTGGATAAGATTCATCATCACCTCTATCCAAGTTGGGTTCCATGTTAAATAAATCTCTTGGTTTGGTTATAACCACATGGGACCAGCCAGCCTCTCTCTAGTCACCCCCATAAAAAAACTTGCCTTGCTTACGATGTAACTATGAATGGATTATCCTTCCAAACTTATCCAGTATGCATTAATCTCAAGAAGTTTACCATAGAGAACCCAAATTTATCGTTCTTTAATTCCTTTGATGGTCTAATATCCACCCAATCACATTGGAATAATACAGCCTTACATGTACTAAAATAATCCAATCCAATAATTTCTGTAACGGCTCCATAGTAGTGCCCTCCTGTAACTTTCACCACTACTCTTGAATTTTGGGTTCTCCTATACCTTTCACGTCTCTTAGTCAGGAGTCTATATCCATTTATAATGTAGCCACTGTACTTTTTAGCATAGCAACTAACACCTTCAGCAAGAGCTATTATTTTTTGCCGCAGTTACTCCTCTTCATAAATGGGACGTAGAGAAGATTATACAACATCACTATTAGTACAATAATAAACACATTTGATTGTATAGTTTCCTCCAAAAAAAAAAAAAAACAATGGTAATCATGGATTTTAGACCTAACACCATAACCAATGTGGAGCTTTTTGATCAGTAATCTTTCCTCTACTCTTGCATCAATGGGTCCTTGTCTAAGATTTTGTTCTTAAGCTAAAAAGGAACTGTAATGGCTATCTGGTTAGATTCTTGTGTTATGTATGTGTTTGTGTGTGTAATGATTCAAATATAAGATACTCACTCACGGTAAGGTTGGATCTTTTTATGATTGAGTAGCACATAGCGATGCGCCTGAGCTAATGACTTATCATCAAGTTCAACACAATCAACTTTCCCAAGAGCACAACTACTAGGATTCAACAAATACTTCTCTTTGCTAGGAATATTTTCGTCATTCCGTTGACCACAATTAAATGGGGTTTGTAAGCCTTCAAAATATCTCGAACAAAAAGTCATACACTCTTCAGTAAGCCATACTCTATTACAACACTTTACGCAAGATCGACAGTAAGCCAGACTCTATTACAAAACTTTACACAAGGACATACAATCTCTCCTCTCACAGCTTTAACCTTAGCAAAAGAAATGAAACATTAGGCAGTAGCCTTATAAATTTCACTCGTCAGTGGCACTTTGATCCAAGTTTCATCGATTATGGTTAGGTCATAAGAAATTTTCAAACATCAAACCAAGACAACCCATGAAAGCAATTTCGTTCATTCACGTAATAAGTTTAAAGCAAACTAAATGTCTAAATAAATTAATAGTCCAAATATCATTTTTTTTGTTTTATTCATCTAAACAAGGATAATTACCTCAAACAACAATAGTATAACAATTGATGCGTAGACTTAACACATTTAAAGCAACAAGAAATTACATGTATATGTCATGCACACTGACCTCTATAATGATTATTTATTCTAAAACCACAAAGAGTTATACATAGAAGAAAAGATCCATTTTCACAAAGAGCAAGTAAATAGCAAGGATAGAAACTTACAAAGAAAAAGTAAGCATTCTAGAATGATAGACAAGTTAAGAAATTATTATGTCAAACCACCTAGCACACAGGGGTCAAACTATGCGTAAAGCCAAAAGTAAGGGACCTAATCCAATCAATAATGAGAAAAAGAAGCTAGCAAATAAATCGGCTAACCAAACATATTAAGAAGAATCAAGAGAAAAAGAAAAATGAGAATGTAAACCTCAACAATTAGTTTATACATTCAAACCTTTGTAGAGTGGTGAAGCTTCTAAGAGTGAACTTGCCTATAAGTCAAACTTGAACCATCTAAGTAATGCCCTTGTTTAGAGTTGTCTACGACATTAAATAATCCCTGCAATTTGGCAAATATGGATTTGTTAATGAAACACTATATACAACTAGAAGTCAAAATATCATATCCTTTGAAAAAAAAAAAATTTGGCAGACACGGAGTAAATCAAGACACCAGAAAGCAGTATATCAATATCATTTTCTAGTGATGAAAATCAGAGTTTACCCTTGTACTTGAGAAATGATGCAACCTAAACTGCTGAGTACAATACTACTAAGCACTTTTTCAGTACCTAACACCTCTTTTTGGCTTCAGTTTTCCTATTTGCATTATGCGTTTGGCAAGTTTAAAAATGTAATTGTTAAGGTCTTCAAAACAACGGAAACACTATATTTTTTTTTGAATTTAGCTATGCATGCTCTAGCAAGAGATGTCTACATTGATGATATAATTGATGCAGTTTAGCCTATATAGGATATAGTTCATTATTAGCATTATATAAGAATAAAAGATAAATACTTCATGAAATGGAATATTTAAAAAGATAAAAATGACAAACACAAGTAATAAATTAAAAATTCTCATATTTTGTGCAAATAGGTTTCTGAAAATTGAAAATGATTACAATGTTCAATACCTGAATGTTTATCCCCCTAGTAAAAAGATTCAGAAACAGAGCAAATAAAAATATTAGCTGTAATCATACGCACAAAAAACCTTCCAACAATGTCAGTATCATAACCATTAGTGCCAGAAATCACAAATATAAGAGAACGCTATCCTACTAGTTGATACTAAACACAGAAGAGCACCAGACAGTATGAGGCTTTGCCAGGAATATCGTCCTACTTAGAAATGTGGATGTAAGTGGCTAGTAGGACATTTAGTTCCTTGATAGAACAAAAATATTTCCCTAATCGAATTGCATATTAGGCCATGCAACAAAGCAAAGAAATTCAAATTTTCAATAAGATAAACTTTTACAAGAATGGAAGAAAGTAGAGAACACATAACATGTACTGGTTACTTTCATTTAAAAATTTTATATTGCTTCATATGATCATAAGTTGAAACACACCTAAGAAATCAATCTGTGGTACGAGCACTCTAAAAATACAATAAAATGAAAAGTTTGATAAGTTACACACACACACACAGTAGAGAAAGATAAATCCTAAACTAGAAACTTCTAATTCTTATAATAATCACAAATCATGATATATAATTCCCTTTCACATATGATGCTACAAAATTGGAATTTTTAAATGCATCCATCATCAAATGTATAATTCCCTGTCTAGTAGCTGACATTTCAATATAAAAAGTATAAGTCAGTGGCTAGTAGCTAATATATCAATATAGAAATGAGAAAATTTTCTGTACCTCTCAATTTTGATCTTAAAACATGATATATTGTCATTGCAGTTCATTAACTAACTCATATTTCAGTTGTCCTCAGCTCTAGCATTATAAGAACAGTCACCGATAAGGCGTGGAGTTGACAATTCACAAATAGCTTATCACTAATTGACTGTCCATATGAAATTAGAGCTGAATTCAAAGGTACCATCACAAATAACCAAGAAACACAATTTAGCATTTACTTTTGTACACAAGTTAAGAACTTACAACAAGTTGAGCTCAGCATATAAGAATGAATTAAGATCTAAGCAACTCCCAAACCAAAACCCAATATTTTAGATTCATAAGAGCCCATCAATGGTGGAGAAATGGAGAAAAGTAAGATATAAAAAAGATATATCCAAAATTAAAAATTCAATTCCAATAATCGTAGCAAATTCGATTATAGGCCACATATATTCAACAAATTAAAGCTTATCACAAGAAATTAATTGATTAAAAATCAAACTCAAGGTGGACAACGAAACACTCCTATGACCCAAATAAATCACAATCAAATTTATAAACATGAAAATGGAAGTTTATATAGCTATGCCCCATCTAGAATATCTTTTTTTTTAAAGAAACGTACCTATAACATATCAATAATATATGAACACCAATCCAAAACTTAGAAATTTAGAAGTTAGACACCCATGTTCCCAATTTTGATATACAATGCTAGTGGTCTTCATTAGCTCTCTTAAAGTCTTGAATTGCATGTTGCCATCCTATTTCATTCTTTCGTTAATTGTCAACTTAATTTACCAACAAATTTTTAAGTTACTTATGGGAACAAGCTGTATCAGGGAGATTATTTTGAAGTGATTTGCTCTTTCAGATATACTAAAGGCAAAACCCAGATAGCTGGAATCGTAGGCTGATAAAAAAAAAACAGCAAGAAGGGCAAGAAGGATTAGTGTTCACTTGTGTACCAAATTCGATTATACGTTCAGAATATTCAATGAATTAAAACTTAGCGGAATAAATTCATTGGTTAGAAACCCTAACTCAAGTGGACAACGAAACACTCGTATCACTCAAATAAATCATAATCAGATTTATACACATCAAAATTGAATCCAGTTCTAAGCAATTTAGAGGGGAAAAAAAGAAGTGAGTAAAAGTAACCACACCTATTTGGGTAACAATTAGATTGGGACAACTGAATCCAGCGACCAAACACAACCACGACTTGTGAAGGTTAAGAGGATGAGAACACAGCCGTGAAATGCAAAGGTTGAGAGGTCGAGAAAGGATCTTAATCCATTGATGTGCAAGGTTAAGAGAGGTTGAGCATGGGGCAGAGCAGTGGTGAGCAACAAGAGGAGAGAGAAAAGACAGATGAATAGCATGAGGTTTCTGGTGAATTAAAGAATCTGGAAAGTTTCTCTCCCTTTTGGGTCTTATTTTTTCTAATATTTAATTCTCTTTCTTTTTAATTACTTATGGCTATTCTTTTAATGAACCCAGACTTGGACATTTCCCCCAAAAAAGTTAGGTGCTGGCAGGAATATAAATTTTCCCCCAAAAAAATCCTGCCTCCTTCATCTTTTTGCGTAATTTACTTTTATTTTTATTTTTTATTGTTCGTGTCATGCAAAGACGTCAACATTCATCTACTCCTAAATTGAACAGAAACTTTGTTGCAGGTTATCTATGCGTCAATAATGAACCGTGTACATTTCATGTTTTGGTTGTAGTGAGAGGGTCCAGCGAAACTGTTAACCTAGTACATGCCTAGGGGCAGAATGGGACTATTAGCAGCGGCCTATGTGATTCCAGCCCAGTGCAAATATCAGGCTTGAGCCCAAAACAAATTCAAAGGCTTCTTAGCCTTATTGAGACACCGAAATCTAGCTATGAAAAAATTTGAGGTAATTTTGCTTGGATGTTTGACAGCGGCCTTCTTGCCACATTACCGGAGATCCATAGGTGATGCACGGGACGAAGCAAATTTCATCAATTTCGATTGCCTTATCAAATGGAACATACACTATTGCTAAGCAAGAGGGATCTATAACATTGGGACAACGAATCAAATTAAATAAAGTTCTATATGTTCCGTCCCTTAGATGCGGTCTTATTTCTATCACAAAATTATGTAAGGAGCTAAACTGTAGTGTGATATTTTTTAATGATTTTTGTATATTGCAGGACTGTCCTTGGGGGACTCTGATTGGTGTAGGTGAGTTACGAGGAGGAGTTTACTACTTCAAAGATGGGTCATTGGAGAAGCATTAAGTTAATGCAGTCAATATAGTCAATCTATGACACAAGTAATTGGGACATCTCTCTCATGAAGTCTTATCCTTATTACTAAATAGTTTAAGAGTGATTAGTTCCAAAAATAAAAATGATGTGTGTGAAGCTCGTCAGAACACTCGAATTCCTTTTTCCGAAAGTTCTAATAAAGCTGAGCGTGTTTTTAACCTTATTCATTGTGATATTTGGGGGCCTTATAGAGAAGCATCATCTTGTAGAGCCCATTAATTTCTCACAATAATGGATCAAGCAAGTCGAGCTACTTGGCTCTATTTGATGATTGATAGGGCTCCAACCAGTCAATTTTTGAAAGATTTCATTATCATGGCCCAAAATTAGTTCGGGACCAATGTTAAAATCGTATGAAGTAGCAATGGGCCAGAATTCACCTCCATACCCATGTAATGACTCTATCAAGAATGCAGAATTTTGTAAAAAAGTAGTTACGCCGAGAAACCGCAACAAAATAGTAGGGTTGAGACAAAGCATAGACATGTTCTGAACGTGGCTCCAGCTCTTCTTTTTCAAGCTAGCCTACCCATGAAGTTCTGGGGTGAATGTGTGCTTATAGCCTTCCACTTGATCAATAGGACCCCTAGCACTTTATTGATCAGGAAAACCCCATATGAGATACTTCATCATCAAACACCCTCATATGATCACATCAAAGTATTTGGCACACTATGCTTTGCACACAGCAAGAGAAGCAAGGATAAATTTGCTCCTAGAGGAAAGAGGCGTTTATTTGTGGGTTACCCTTTTGGCCAAAAAGGACAGAAAATGTTTGATTTAGAAACATGTGAATGTTTTGTGAGCGAAGATGTTATCTTTCATAAAAATATTTTTCATTTTGCGGTGATGACACAATACAGTGACCTATAAAATTCTTCTCAATTTTTGGATCACATTCTCACATCATTGGATGAGGAACTCCTTCAGCCTACCATGACAGAGAGTCTAACATCAGATGCTGAATCAGGGCCCACGTAAGGGGGAGCACATCCGTCCCTTGTACGGAAGAAAAAGGGGACACAGAACTGGGCTTGCAGCAACCCAATTCTACGGCAGCACCCTGTGCCCAACCTAAAAACAAGATTGGGCCAAGCCCAAAATGGGAAAATCTTGTGTCCAGTAGCAATAGACCAGATCAGAGACACCATCCCAGTAACCCAGACCATGGTGACTCGGGCTATGCTAGCACACCAATACTGGCCCCATCAGATGTGGCCAAAGCCATAAGCAGGCCCACTAGGACCAGTAAATGGCCCGTGTGCTATACTGATTATTTATGTTACAGTGCTCAACCTAATGACCCTCACAATCCGGTGCTCTCCTCTCTCGACAACTCACACCACAAAGGAGCCTCAGGTACACGCTATCCTATAGTAAGTTATGTCACCACTAACAGTTTTTCTGCATCCCATCAGCATTTCTTGGCTGCTATAACAAGGGTCGTTGAGCCCAAATCATTTCAAGATGCAGTGCGAGATCCTAAGTGGTGTATAGCCATGGCATTGTACTGGTAAGTAATAATATTGCCGCTTCTACAACCTTTAAAGCCTATCTACATAACTGTTTCAGCATCAAGGACCTGGGACCCCTAAAATACTTTCTTGGTATTGAGATAGCGCGTAGACCCGAAGGGATGTTTTATGTCAGCATAAATATAGTCTTAAGATAAACAATGACTATGGACTTCTACGGCAAAGACAGCTGATTTTCCCATTGTTGAGAACCACAAGCTTGTGTTAGCACTTAGCAAACAGCTGAATGATGATGTGAGTATCAACGCTTAGTTGGACAACTTATTTAGCTCACTATAACTAGGCCTAATTTAACTTATGTCGTCCACGTCTTATCACAATTTATGCAATCACCCAAAGCATACCACATGAAAGTAGCCCTCCATGTCATGCGTTACCTAAAAGGAACTACAGGTGAAGGCGTATTTCTCCACTCTGATAGCGATCTACAGTTATATGGCTATTGTGACTCAGACTGGGCAACATCTCCCCTTTCCAATTTTGTCACGCTTAGACATTCACCTGTGTCATGGCGAATAAAGAAACAAGCAACGGTGTCCCAGTCATCAGCCGAAGCTGAGTACAGACCGATGGCCATTGTAAGCAGTGAACTAGCTTGGGTTCAGACGTTCCTTGCATCCTTAGGCATTTTTCATATTGAGAAAAACCCAGTCTTCTATAAAAGAAGCAAACACATTAAACTGGACTGTCATTTCATTCGGGAGAAGCTTGTAGCAGGTCTCATCTCGTTTGCTCTTGTTCGTTCTCAGCACTGACCTACAGACACCCTTACCAAGGCACTTGGCAAAGGTCAATTCCAATATCTAAAGGGCAAGTTGGGATGGCCAACTCGCATGCTCCAATTTAAGCGGGAGTGTTAAGGAATCATCAACTATATTTTAGATACCTTCCCTAGATATTATTCTTCCCTAGATATTTTTCTAAATAATATTTCCTATGTTTGTAATTGAGTTGGACTCTTTCTATTACATGCACATCAAGTAGGACATGGTAGGCAGACGAGGAGCTAGCTTGTACTATAAAAACTTGGCCATTTGCATTCGAAACATGATCAACGCAGAGAATAATATATTTTGCTCATCTCATGATTGATCAAATTCTTGAGATCACATGATTAAATATATTTTACAAAAGGTACATTAATAACGACCTAAAAAGGTTACGGGTGTAAAAAACATCTACCAAAATTTTGAGGGAGCTAAATGATAATACTTGAATATTGTTAATATCTTACAAGGGATTGATGTTACTAATCTTTGTCCTAATCTTTAATGGGCGCACCAAACAGATCAAAATAGATTATCATTCTACCAGGGATAAAGTGCTTGAGGGATTGATCTAGCTCTCATACCTTCTGACACAGTCATAGCATGCCAATGTCTTAACTTGGATTTTGGCTACTCATAAACAATGGGGTGTTTACAAGCTTGTTTTGTGCCTAATCCTAGCTTCGACTAAGGGGGTTAACATAGCCCCATCAGTTCAAGTTGTTAAGCGAGTAATTCTCACAATGTAATTTCTCTTCTTAGGATTTTATTATAAGGTTGTACATTGTATGTGGGCGATATGTTCCTTGTATATGGTTGTGCATTGTTCCGAAATAATTATTCAGTGATATATGCATTCAAAGACAAAGAATAAACACAATTTTTTACTCTTTGTGCCGCCTTCCTTTTTTTGGCAAGAAAAGGCGTATATTTTCATTAAATTAATAGTCACACAACATCTATAAGATATATTCAATCTAAACAAATAGAAATTCTAATGTGAATACAATTTAACAATCTATTCCAATTTAACAAATTTCATATTAGAAAAATAAATCCATGCACTCGAGTTGTTACATAGGGATTAATTACCCTAGAGAAAATAAGTTCCCTTGAACATGGTGAAGGCATAGAAGTCAAGCTAGGACCCTTGCTAACTCCTAGGATGTGTTTCAGCTAAATGAAAAAAAATAATCAAACAATTGCGAAATTGTATAAATTAGTCAAATAATAGGTAGTAGAAATATTTCACTTTCAAGTAGGTACTACTCTTTAGATTGTCACATTAGATTGGTGCATCTATTTGATAACAATGAAAATTACTTAACATCTTACGTGCTCTCTTTGGTCAAAAGTATCTGTATTGTCCCCAATAGATGTGCTTTTGATCATCCACCTACACACAAATTACAACATGAGATGAAACTTGAATGGTGAAAAGTTACCTACAAAAGGTATTTACATTAGATCATAATGTTATGTTCATGCGTACAAAATAAGGACATAGTTGATTCACAAAATTGTAGAGTACTGGCATGCCAATATTCTCATTTACACTTTATCACCCAATATTGTGGAATTTTCTATCCCGTTTGTCACACTAATATGTCCTTACCAATTTGAGTTGTACAGGACTTGTTAGCTCCTTGACCAGAATTCAGCTAAATAAAACTAGTTGTCAGATAATGATATGATTATGTAATGCGAATTAGATAATAACAACATAAATGTAACTATCATATTTACCCAATTAGCACAACATGAAGATAAACACAGAAAATTAAAAAGCGGGTGGTTGTTTTGTTGTACCGGCACCCGTATGTTCTCTTTACATCCAGCACATTATCTTTGTTGGCTCACCTGCAAGCACCTAAAACCATGTACAATAGTGTAATATATACATATACATATATACATATATATACATATATACATATATATACATATACATATATATATATATATATATATATATATATATATGTATGTATGTATGTATGCATGTATCCATATGTGCATATATATATATATATATATATATATATATGTGCATATTATCTATATATATATCTGATATTATATATATATATCATATATAATATCTTATATATATATATATATATATATATATATATATAATAGATATATATATATATATTATAAGTGTGTTGTGTCTGTATACATATGTTCATGTATGTTGTATGTATGTATTAATCTATAAATATATAATATATATATTACTATATATATATATAGACACACACACACACACACACACACATATATACTATATTTACATTACATATACATATCATATTATATATATATAATATATATATATATATATATATATTATATAATACAATAACACACATATATATGCATGGATATATATATATATATATATATATATATATATATATATATATATATATATATAATTTATATATATATATATATATATATATATATATATATATATATATATATATATAGTATGTATATATATATATATATATATATATATATATATATATATATATATATATATATATATATCTGTATGTGTGTGTATATGT
>JAKOGI010002714.1:47945-90970 GCA_029747015.1 Carnegiea gigantea
GTACGTGTATATACATACATACATATATATAAACATATGTATATATATAATACATATATAAATATATGTATAATATACTATATATATATATATATATATATATATATATATATATATATATATATATATATATATATGTTTATATATATATGTGTGTGTATTTATGTATGTAATATATATATATATATTTATATATATATATATATATATATTTATATATTATATATGTATATATGTACATATATTAGCGAAACACAGGGCTTTGGCTCGGAAGGGTACATTTATGTGTCCACAGAATGTGAACTTAGTTGGTTTTTAACATGTGACGACCTAGATGTATGAGCAGCTCCGTCCTTACCACTTAGTACAATGGAATTTTTAATTTGACCAGCATCTTTGATATATGTCTCATCGTGCTTAGTTAATGTAGGCCTAGTTGCCAGATTGTCTCTTAGGTGTTCACCAGCAAAGGGTGCGTTATTCCTTTAATTCTCTTCAAGATCATCACCCTAATCACAAACCAAGTAAAGAAATTAACATTGACCTTATCCAAAGTGTATTCATTGTCTATTTTTAATTATGGTAACTCAGTGAAAAATTATAAAACCATGGATTAAAAATGACCTAAGATAGAAGATGCGCATCATTATGACGTTGAGACTTCAAGTGACCTCTTGGCATAAGGATTGGATCTCTTTTAGCAGTGGACTCATTATCTTAGAATCTTACGGTTTAGACCCATCTAGCAGAACTTATGTCCTTTTCCCAACCAAACTGATTGAGTTGCTTTCCCACAAGATAGACATGTGAAACATCCCTAGGTACTCCACCCAGACAGATTAGCATATGCAAGAATCCATTTGTAGTAGAGTAAAGAGCTACCGGCAACGTAAATCTTATCTTCGTGTATGCATTTACACCATTCCATAACTGCACTAGCTCTTTAATCAATTGTTAAAAATATACATCAATGCCATACTCGTGGCCTTTTCTCTAAGAATAATCATCGATACTATAGTTGGGGATTGTTTCATGCATAGTGAGGGAGGCAACTTACCCAGAATTAGTAAGACTGGCCAAGTACTATGCGGGCTACTCATAACACGAAATGAATTAAATGCATCACTCGCTATCCCAAGCCATATAGTTCGAGGATCAGATGTAAAATTAGGATATTATTCATCAAACTCCTTCCATGCCTTTGCATCAGAAGGATGCCTCAAAATTCTATCCTTTGTACGACACTTATCATGCCAAATCATATCTTCAACTATCTTGAATGATTTTTAGTGCCTTAGAAGAGAGGGAAATAGCGTAATACCTTAGCTATTATCTAGCAATTTCTTTTCACTATTCTTCCATTGCAAATAACCACATTTGTTACATAATTCTTGTCTTCGCCTTTCACCTAGCACAATATACAATCATTAGGGTAGGCATGTATTTTCATATTCAAATCCAAAGTCCTTAAGTAATTGCCTGCAATTACTCCATGATGAAGAGAATGGGTCTATATGGGGAAAAACAAAACTCAAAAGCTGAAGTAGCATATTAAATGATTTAATAGAACAACATTACATTCATTTCAAGTGGAGTAAGTGCAACAGAAAAGAGAGTTTTGAAAATTTTGAACCTTGATATATGTCCTGTTCAACTTGTTCTAGTAACCTTTCACATTGAGCATTTTTATCTACAATGGAGCTATCACCTTCATGTCCCTCATTTCCTAGCTCACCACTGTCTTTTTCATCCAAATCACCTTCTTGATGAAACATGCCACACCCACAATTTTCACACATCCTAAAAATATCATTAAGCATTCCCATAATATCAATGTCACCAAAACTACTTTTAAATTGGGCATTAGTAATATTGTGGCCTTTGTCACAAAAAAATGAACAAGGTCCAGAAATTTCCTCCCCATGATGCGCCCACTCTTTATAGTATAGCTAAAAATCATTGAACATGAGATGGTGTACCACTTCTTCTTTCGTGAAGCAATGATTATGGCCAACTTTGCATTTATTTTAAGGGCATGCGATTAGTGTAATCCCCCCAGCATTGCAAAAAGCAAATTCCAAAAGTGACTCAACCCCATTCGTATATTCAGGAGAAGTTCAATGTGTATTAATCAAACTTTTTTCCATTATAATTTCTAATAGCCCACCAACAAAGTTATCACATAAGTTAATATAAGCATTATAACTAAACCTTGTCAGTCATTAAAGGAAGGGGTAGAAGAGTCACAATGATCACAACAACACATCAAAATCATATGCTTAGAATATACTACCCTATAAGAACTAAACATATTTGTTCATGCAAAAATGTGTTATTTTTACGATACTTTTATACCCGATTTATGCTCATTATAATTGTTATTTTTACGTTTTTATTTGATCTTATTTTGTTTTGCAGGCATTGAATAATTATGGGAAAAATGGGAGAAAAAGGTGGAAAAATGCCGGAAATGAAGAATCGGGCCAAGTTTATTCAAGCCCAACCTATTTCATCCATCAACATAATGACAAGACTAAGGAAAACTTAAATAAAATCCCCCAGCCTTGCATGTGCCTAGCACGTGCCTTCATCTACCGAGCCCAGGCATGCATGCATCACGTGACCTTCCCCCCCTTAGTCTCCTTTTCTCTCTCCTCTTTTCGGTTCCTCGAATCTGTTTGAAACCCAGAGCCTCGATAGTTCCCCCTTGCTCCATCATCTTCATCTTCATCTTCATCATCCCCCCCTCTCTCTAGCCCATCTCTCTCATCACCACCAAGCGCCAGCGTAGCACGCCAAATCACCACCCCGTCCACTAGAATGCAAGCAACAACCACCAAGTCGCACCATCTCCTCTGCCCACGCGTCTCAAGATGAACGGAGAAGATTGGGTGAGCTTGGGTATAAATCGAAGAATCTGGCTCCAAAGAAGAGGTTAGGAAGTTTTAGGGTTTAATTAGGTTTAGTTTTCAAGTTTTAGGTCTTATTTTAGCTAGTTTTAATTTAAGTTTTTAGTTCTTAGTTTCAATTTTAGATTTTAGGCTTTTGATTTTCAACTTCTTCATATGTCTCAAGTTTTGTAATTTCAAATTTGGATAATATTGAGTAGAGGATTATTGGGATTTTGTGTTTGATATTGCACGAATTTTGGCTCGATTATTCCCATTCTTGATTAATCCAAATCTGATTTCACTGGAATGGCGATCTAGGTTCGTGAGTTGCTGAAGCTCGGGATGCCTCTTCTGTTTTGGTTGAATTCCAGATTTGGCTTTGAAAGGTTGTAGGTTTGAGTTCGATCAGCTGCAAATTTCCTCTTTCCATTGTTTAGGTACTGTTTGAATGCTGCTGAGATTAGGTATTTTAAGCATTCTGTTAACCTAATTCCATCTGTTCGATTGTTGTTTGTTCTTAATCTGGATTGCTTCATTTTGTTCTTCTCATTTCTTCTCAATTGGTCTGGGTTTCCCAATGTTGCTCTTTTCTTGTTGAATGTTGCTATTTTAGGGTTTGATTTTAGTTCGTTCATTTCGTTTAAGTTGGAATTAGCTGGAAGCCTGATTCCATCTTCGTTTGTGGGTTGTTTAAGCCTTCTGTTCTGCCTTTTTCTATTTGATTCTATTTTCTTATTAATTTGTTTTGTAGCTCTCATTTCGGTTGTGTTAAGTGATGGAGATATGCTCCTTTGATTAGAGTTAATTTTATTGGATGTTAGGCGATGGTAGGGAAACTTTGGAATTAGATTGATTTACAACCTATAGTTTTAGTTGCTTATCATTTAAATCACTTGAGAATGATGCTATGTTACTTTAATTTCGTGTTAAGTGACCTTAATCTTTTCCATCGTCCCTGTAGAGACGACCCTCAAGTACTATAATGAGAGATGTATGCTTGCGGCATTTTATTTTCACTCAAAATTACCTTATAATATTTAAACTACTAGCTCCAGATTCAGTCATATTAACAAGCCAAATACCAAACAAGAAGACAAGGAAACTAATTGTCTATGTGTACAAGCATCAACTTCTAATAAGCAAGACATAAGGCCCCTTAAAGTAATTTACTTAGTGTTAGTGAGGGAAAGCCAAAAGAAAGTGCAATGATCAAAGATGATCAACATATCCAATACTTTAGCTTTTACATATTGCCATATGATTAATTTTTTAAAAAAAACAAAAAAATAGCATATAAAAGTATGCAACTCGATTATGTAGAATCTATATTCAACTATGCTCCTAAACCGCATCAAGCAATGTTCCCACATAACTCAAAATCGTTTCAACTAGAAAAAATATATACCTTTTTTAGAAGTTTGAACGAGGAAAGTTGGTGGGGAAGGTGGGGAAATAGACATTTAAGTTAGATTGAAACACATCAATGGTAACATCGATCACAATAGTTATGATCTAGACTTTAAGTAACTTATGCTTCACCCTCTTCCTTAGGCTTAAATTTTACAAAAGAGGTCTCCTCGTTATGGACTAGTCAAATCTCCCAGAAATAGAGTTCAGCAGTATGCTAGCTTCAAACTCAAGATACATTAATAGTATCAGCACAATAGTAAGAACTATGAAGCACATAAAAGAAAACCATCCTGCTGAATGCTACAAAATAATAATAAAAAAATATCCTTATACGGGAAGAAACACTAAAATATATATGGCATTCATATGAATTAATTCAATTTGTAGAATATCTGTTCAGTTGTGCGTAGTGATTTTGGTGGATTTAAATCTCATGCAGGGTTTTCACTAGATTAGATGATACATCAACACATTATAAGTAGTGGCAAAACCAAAGGTACACCACTCATAAATTTGATTGAACCTAGTCTTATATGATGCTTGCCTTCATTATCCAATTTGGTCCTAATTCTTCAGAGAATTGTCTCCTTTTTTAAATTCATGTGACTCGTTGTAGAAAAAATATCTTGGACACATAATGTAACATTAGGCCATAATTTATAGTAGATAAATTACAATGGTAAGCTTTTAAGATAGACTTAAGCCTACGTTATGATATAGTTAGGCCTAAATGATTACCTATGTGCCACTCCTAATGCTAAGTCAACAATGCATGTAATAAATTGCATATATTTTCCTAGAAGGTCTGATGGTAATAATCACATATAAGATGGGGCAAATGAGACCTTTAAGTTCGTTCTTCTTCAGGTTATATCATGTATTTTACTCAAGGGCCTGATGGGAATTGCCAATTTCAATTATAAGTCTTTTGGTTCCATCAGATTTGAGTAGAACCTCTCATAAGCAAGAGCACAAAACATATACACCTATTTTCCTAGGCCTTTGAGGACTAGTGATATTATCGACTTGATCAGTCACATTCTGCAACATTTAATAAGGGAGAAAGCTCAGAAGGTTGTAGATAAAGTATTCTAGCTCCATCTCAAGGATTAAAACTGCATGTTTTAGTCATAATACAAACAACAAGGAAATCATTAAGGTAGCTCAACAGCTAATGGAACCAACTTGGACTAGCAAACATTCATGTTGCTATTTGTTTCAGCTAATACGAGTGTTAAATCCATCTCAATCATCGAATTAATATAAAGGCCTCCTACGCTAGATGTAGGAGAATAATGCTAGCTAATGAAGTTAATGGTGCTTTTTATTTACTTTGACTTCATTATATTCATGCTGCTATTTTGTACGATAAAACAAAAGTGAAGATAACCAAAATTCACAAATCTTATAACCAAACAAATGCTTTTACCTACTAAACAATGTAGAAACTTAACAAAATAGAAAGACAACTCCTGATCATTAGAACCAACCAATTCTAAAAATCCTAAAATTACAATCCATAGCAAACAATGAAGAACGAAAAGTAGTAATTAACAGCTAAAACACCATAGTAACAACAAATACAAAACTAATTCACCTTACATTTCGTCATCACCTACAAACATAACCGATCATAGAAAATGAACTATACTTTTACAGCCACAAATAGTGGCAGAAGACACAAAAAGAAATCAAACTCAAACAAAATTAGAACCTTAAATCTTCACAAAAAGAACTCAAACTCGAACATATAAAACTAAACTTAAATTATGAGATATCAAGAAAGATATGAACCTAGGGTATAGTTTCACAACTATGTCGATCGGGACTGAAAAGCAACTTCATGATCAGGAGGCCTTCAATTTTTTCTCAGAGTCCAGGTCTGGAAAAAGAGTTGCAACCAGTAATTCATTCACAATTTGGAGATTAAAAGAGTTGGGAGATTAAAGAATTCTTCTAATTTCTAAAATTTTCAAGGAATTCATATTGAATGAATGAATTTAGGTTGCGTGATTCTCGTACCTTGCTCTCATGGCGTGTAAATGAGAAAGCTTGACAATTCTTCAATTCACTACCACACCCTTTACAATTCCTGATGATTTTGAATTACAATCATGCAGAATTCGTGATTCCACGGCTAGAACAAGTGGGTTTTGCCTGAAGCTTTTAGCTAGATTCCGTTTGGACCTTGAAAAATTTGGTGGAAAGAAAAAAAATTGGGAAAGTAACTTTTTCTCTTGTGTTTGGTTTAGAGAAAATCATAAAGAAAAAAAATATAGAGGAAAATTAGGTGAAAAAATTGTTAGAAACAAGTGATAAAAGTTTCCTCATAAAATTGTGAGGAAAGTTTGCGAAACGTTCCCAAAGAATTTTCAACCTCCTCCAACATCACACTACTTAAAGGATATCCACATGATTCAAGTAAATCATCAATATTCAAAGCTCTTATTTAAATTCTTGTGTTTTTTCCTCAATCCAAACAAAAGAAAAAAACTTACTTTCTCTCTACTTTTTTTCTTCACATTTTTTCTCCTTCAACTTTTTTTTTCCATCAAATTTTCTCAGGACCAAATAAAGCCTTAGGATTTTTTTGAAGGGAGGTGGGCGCAGTAATTAGGTGCCTTATCTTCCACTGGCTTTTGTTAGGCGCTCATCTCTACATTGATGGGAGTGAATTGCACCAGTAGATGACGTAAATGACAACGTATTCATTTTATTAAGTATATTAAGTATATCCCTTGTGCCACCTGCACATGCCCACACAAAAATTATTGGGGCATATAAAATATTGAAAACATTTGCAAGTAAATTTCATTAATATAATGAAAATACAATTAATAAAAACTCTTTCTAATGCTCAAGAATTAATAGGCTTGTAGAGAAAGCTTATGATGTATCTCCTAAGGGTTAATGCTAAAACTCAATTTAAGAGTGAAAGCTTAAATCCAAGAGAGAATACAATCAAGGAAAACTCTAGGAAAATGGTACGTAATATGCTGGTTGTGAGGCAGAAAACATGTGAGGTAGGATGGAATTTAGAATCAAAGGATTCTAAATGAGAAAAGGAAAAGGAACTTTGATGTATGTATCAAGGATAGAAAGAAACCTAGCTAAAATCCACCAAGTACACGACTTAAACAAGTGAAATGACATGGGAAGGGGGAGGCACGGTCGTGCTATGGTGCACGGTGTGGCCGTGCCAAACTTCTACCGAGCACGGCTGGTTTTAGCCGATTTCACGGTTTGAGTTTGAATTTGTGTTTGGGGTGAAGCTAGACCAAAGGGGATAGCCTTAGCTTTAGTTAATCAATGTAATAGATGTATGAGAGGCTTGTGAATGTATGGAATTGAAAGAGAAACAAAGTTATGATTCACTAACTCAAATTAAGCTAGCAAACTCACTTTACTCTCTTGAAACCGTGTGGATGAAAATGAAATGGATAGAACTAAACTCTATGTTTGGATACAAAATCACCACCAAACACAAGCTTAGGGTCCCTAATCTTTGATTAAGATACAGAAACACCACTTAAACAAAGCTTAGGACTTACTTGATCACCACCTTAATCGACCAAATTAAGGATAAGCAAGTGAAGTATTTGAAGAGAGAAAGCTAGAAGCTCTCAAACTAAAATTTCATTCAATATGTGTTATGAAGCTGCAAAGGGCCATGTGCTTCCTTTTGTTACATGCAAACAACCAAGCTACCAAGTACACACACACCTCGAGCTTTCCTTACGAGGAAGGAAAAGTGTTAACTAGGTTAACCCATATGGTTTAGTCTAACCGTGTACATCACAAGCTTAAACTAATCTAAATACATCTAAAGCACAAAGTGAAGCGAGTCTAATGTTTACTACATTGTAATCAACTCATACTTAAGCTTAAACAACCAGAATGCTAGCTGAAATGCCGTTGGCCAGCCGTAAAGCAAAGTCTTCTTTTCAGCCATCCAATGAGATGCAAGAGACATGTTCCTTTGCTTCTTGCTACCTATTGGTCATCCTTCCTAAGGTTGCAGCTCGTGATTGATGCTTAGGGACATGTACCAAGCCTTGAAGAGTGTGCCACTCTAGCGGAAGGTGAGTAAACCACCGGTTGAAGGTAAAATAAACCGGGTTCATGGCTACTTTCTAACTGGCTTTCTGACTTGGTTTAAACTTACCAAAAGTGGGTATGATCTGGTTTTCAGGCCATGGGGGGAAACTTTAGGATGTTTATGAACCCTCCAATGAAGAAATCAAGGTTAAACCATGTTTAAGTAGGTTAACTCTGCTAAAACATTTAACCGTGCAGTTTTGGACCAAAACTGGCAGGTTTGACAAAATGACTTGATCTCTTAGGTTCCTTTGGGTATGATTGGAATTCAAAGCTTGGACCTGAAAGTAGACATCTTGGGGATTCCAAAAAGGTAAAAATCCAAGACTTAAACCACCATTAAGCTTAGGAAATCACATACCCAAAACCAGGTATATTCTGGTCAAACTGGCAGTTTGTGTATCTTAGTTTTATTGGCTAATTTAGGAGGGTAACTGAAGTCCAAATGAGATGAAGCTTGATTTTTTGGAAAGATAACGTCTTGAACTTCAATCGTCGTATAAAATATTGGACTTAGACCTTAAAGAGGTTTAAGTAATTAACCTCTCAAAGACAAGGTTTGCTACTGGAAACAAACCATGACCTGCTATTTTAGGTCTTAAACAAAATAAGGATGATTTATTCATCCTTTAGGCAGCAAATGATATTACCTAATTGATTGGCTTCTTTTAAATCAAGGGCATGGAGGGATCTCCGTCATCCTCCCCTTGTTAAAAATGATTTGTCCACAAATCAGTTTAGGTAATGACCTCTATCTTGAATCAAGTTTGGCTGAAATAAAATTACCCATACAAACAAGTCTCCTTTGAACTTAGAGACTCTTTTCTTTTCTTTCCCCTTACTGATTTGAACAGTGGATGTAGGGGACTCCTGGGACTTGCTTCGAACCACTTCTTCACATGCTCTTAATTCAGAATTAGGAGGTTCTAGTAATGGTTCTGGAATGGATTGACAGAAGGTTTGTTTGAGTGTTTGGGATATGGGTGGAGTGGGGGAAAGGTTTGGTGGTTCACCAAAAGAAATGAAAAGAAGGCTACGATGCTCCTGGCCTTATGGTGGATGGTGGGTGTCTAAGGTGAGCATTTCACCTTCATCTGCCTCTACCATTATCTCCTTAAGTTCTTCTCCATCTTGATCTTCAATTTCCTCCTCTAATTCAACCTCCTCTATTGCCTTCCATTCAGCCAAGGTAACATACCTTTGGTTTGTACAATCTGATGCTAAGTGACCAAAGCCTTGGCACTTAAAACATCTCTGAACTCCTTTAGGAAGGGGTTTTTGCATGGGTTACGGGGATAGGCCTTTTTGTAGAGTTTGGCTTTTTTATGGAGTAGGGCAAAAAGATGCCATGGGGTTAGGGGTGTAAGAAGAACTCCCCTTGTTCACGGTTTGGTCTTGTGATGAGGACTTAGGATTTTCATGCCTTGGGAGCTATTTAGTCTTCTTTTGCTGCTCAACCTTGTGAGCTAGCACACAAACTTCATCAAAAGAGGTACAGGCTTGCAATTCAACCACATTAGAATACCTAGGATTAAGACCTCCCAAGTACCTAACTATGGTTTGCTCTTCAGGTTCTTGAATGTCACACTTGATTAGTAGCTTCTCAAACTCACGTGTGTACTTTTCAACATTCATACTACCTTGAGTAAGGTTATGAGTTGAGAATAACAATCTTGGACATAGGTTGGAGGTAAAACATGTGCCTTGAGTTTAGATTGCATCTTTTCCCAAGTATGAATTCTAGACTTCCTTTCTCTAAGCCTTTTAGCGTTCAAGTTTGTCCACTATAGAGATGTATATTTTCTGAGTCTTAAGGCCACTAACTTGACTTTCTTATCATCAGGGATATCTTTATACTCAAAGACTCTTTTAACAGTATGTAACCAATTAATGAATTCCTCAGGATCAAGCTTATCTTCAAATTTGGGAACTTCCACTCTGAAGTCATTGGTATTAGCTTGAAACTGTGGCTCTCCTCTAGCCATTCTAGGGACTTCTTCTTCACTTGAGGTATCAATATCATGGCTATAAACTTGCTCACGTCCTCTAGGCTCAGATTGAAGAGTTTCTTCATTCAGTTTTTGCTTTTACTTCAATACCAAACCTAATTGCTTTCTCAAGTACTCATTTTGTGCTTGAGTTTCTTGATTCTTTTGTAAGTCTTCTTGAATTTTGCTAGCCAAGAAGTCTTTCTGTTTCATCAAAGCTTCGAACCTCTCTTCCAATGACATGTTCGGTGAAGTCATACTTGAACAAGGTATGAAACTGATTCTGTGTTTGAAGGAGAATGGATGAATGAATTTTGGAAGTGGAAGGGTAAACTAGGCCAAAGTGAAACCTTTGCTCTGATACCAATTATGATGTATCTCCCAAAGGTTAATGCTAAAACTCAATTTAAGAGTGAAAGCTTAAATCCAAGAGAGAATACAATCAAGGAAAACTCTAGGAAAATGGTACGTAATTTGCTGATTGTGAGGCAGCAAACACGTGAGATAGGATGGAATTTAGAATCAAAAGATTCTAAATGAGAAAAGGAAATGAACTTTGATGTATGTATCAAGGATAGAAAGAAACCTAGCTAATATCCGCCAAGTACACGACTTAAACAAATGAAATAACACGGCAAGGGGCAGGCACGGTCGTGCTATGGTGCACGGTGTGGCCATGCCAAACTTCTGTCGAGCACGGTTGGTTTTGGCCGATTTCACGGTTAGAGTTTGAATTTGTGTTTGGGGTGGAAGCTAGACCAAAGGGGGTAGCTTTAGCTTTGGTTAATCAATGTAATGGATGTATGAGAGGCTTGTGAATGTATGGAATTGAAAAAGAATCAAAGTTATGATTCACTAACTCAAATTAAGCTAGCAAACTCACTTTACTCTCTTAAAACCGCATGGATGAAAATGAAATGGATAGAACTAAACTCTATGTTTGGATACAGAATCACCACCAAACACAAGCTTAGGGTCCCTAATCTTTGATTAAAATACAGAAACACCACTTAAACAAAGCTTAGGACTTACTTGATCACCACCTTAATTGACCAAATTAAGGATAAGCAAGTGAAGTATTTGAAGAGAGAAAGCTAGAAGCTCTCAAACTGAAATTTCATTCAACATGTGTTATGAAGCTACAAAGGGCTGTGTGCTTCCTTTTGTTACATGCAAACAACTAAGCTACCAAACACACACACACACCTAGAGCTTTCCTTACTAGGAAGGAAAAGCGTTAACTAGGCTAACCCATACGGTTTAGTTTAACTGTGTACATAACAAGCTTAAACTAATCTAAATACATCCAAAGCACAAAGTAAAGCAAGTTTAATGTTTATTACATTGTAATCAACTCATACTTAAGCTTAAACAACCAGAATGCTAGCTGAAATGCCATTGGCCAGCCGTAAAGCAATGTCTCCTTTTCGGCCATCCAATGAGATGCAAGAGACATGTTCCTTTACTTCTTGCTTCCTATTGGTCATCCTTTCCAAGGTTGCAGCTCATGATTGATGCTTAGGGGCGTGTGCCAAGCCTTGAAGAGTGTGCCACTCTAGCTGAAGGTGAGTAAACCCACGGTTGAAGACAAAATAAACCATTCACTGAACCGGGTTCACGGCTACTTTCTGACCGGTATTCTGACTTGGTTTAAACTTAGCCAAAGTGAGTATGATCTGATTTTTAGGCCATGGGGGGAAACTTTAGGATGTTTATAAACCCCCTCAATGAAGAAATCAAGGTTAAACCATGTTTAAGTAGGTTAACTCTACTAAAACATTTAACCGTGTAGTTTTGGACCAAAACTGGCAGGTTTGACAAAATGACTTGATCTCTTGGGTTCCTTTGGGAATGAGTGGAATTCAAAGCTTGGACCTGAAAGTAGACATCTTGGGGATTTCAAAAAGGTAAAAATCCAAGACTTAAACCACCATTATGACCCAAAACCGGGTATATTCTGGTCGAACTGGTAGTTTGTATATCTTGGTTTTATTGTCTAATTTGAGAGGGTAAATGAAGTCCAAATGGGATGAAACTTGATTTTCTGGAAAGCTAACTTCTTGAACTTCAATCCCAATGCAAAATATTGGACTTAAACCTTAAAAAGATTTAAGTAATTAACCTCTTAAAAATCAGGTTTGCTGCTGGAAGCAAACCATGACTTGCTGTTTTAGGTCTTAAACAGAATAAGGATGATTTATTCATCCTCTAGGCAGCAAATGAGATTACCTAATTGATTGGCTTCTTTTAAATCAAGGGCATGGAGGGATCTCCCTCAGCTTACGATTTTTCTGACACTTGCTAAATGTAAAAGTGAGAATATCAAATTTTATCATTCTTCTCCCCATATTTCATCAAGTGTTGTGTCATAAGTGTAAGGACGCATTATTTTTTGTAGTGCTTGGTGGCTCGACAACCACCAAGAATATCCCAATTGGGTGGTGAGTATGTTGGGTTTTGGGTTGGAAAGGTGGGAGGTTGAGCAAGAACCAACAATTGGGGGGGCGCTTGGGTTTGAGAAGCAACAACTGGGGGAGGAGGCTCTGGTTTGGAAACATGTAATTGGGGTAGTTGAGGGGGTCTGGGTTATAATTGGGGTAGGTGGGGAAAATTAATTTTAAATAAAAAATTATAATTGTTAATTGTTATCCTTGTTAAATACTCAGGCAAGATTCTAGTTGAGTCTAATTAGGAATATATATATATATATATATATATATATATATATATATTATATATATATATATATATATTATATACCTCTTATCTGTCACCCTTAGGGGTACGTTTAGCAAACCCTTAATTTATTTCTTGATGATTTGACTTTTTTTACATGTTTGCACTAATTTTATAATTTGTGGTTGTACTCATGTACATTAAAGGGGATGGGAACTTGGCGACCTACCACCATGTCAGGGTTATGCCTTCAAGAATCGTTCAAGGTTTGCTAAGAGTATGTCCTAGGCTAATTTTGGGTTACATCTGATGGATACTTCGTCAATTAATTGATATTATGCTTGATCAAGCCAAGAAAGAAAAGTTCCTTTACTTAAACTACCCACAATTTTGTTTTGAAAAAAATTATAGTGTGTACAATGATCCGCTCGTCAAATGAAGTTATCCATATTGCATCTCAAAATGCCTCCTTTGTAAAGGACGTCATAAAATTGATGTTTACATTACAATGTTGTAATAGGAACAAATCAGGTGTTGTCTATTTGCACTTTTATACAACTGTCAAAATTTACTTACAAAAAAGGATACTCGACTAACTATGCAAGCACAGTATAATAACTACTACTTTCTAAGAAGAATAGATTGCAACCGGGGGGGGGGGTGTTGGCTCTTAAAAGGTGCAGGCAAAGTATAGACGTGATTTGGTAGTTGCTAACCTAAAGGCTTGAACTCCGTTGTCTCTCTCTCTCTCTCCACCAAAGGCCTGTTCTTTTCGTAGGTCAATTCTAAATGCCAACCTCAATCTATTTCAATCCATTTCAATCCACCTCCACTATTTTAACCAAGTTAAATTTATCATATAAAAAAATTCAATCCACTTCAACCTACTTCAACCCACTTCAACCCACTTTACCCTTTTACCCACCTAAATTTACCCACAAAAAGAACAGGCCCAAAAAGTCATGTTAACAAATTTCGTAACATGGCAAATGACATTAGGCAATAATTTTGCTAACGGGGGCGAGAGCAAAATCCATTCGTCCTAGTATTTCATCGCTGTAATTAAGTTGAACTAACATTACATTTATGCCATCTTCTCGCCCTTAGCCTACACGGCATTTTGTAATTTGATTTTTGTTGCCTAACAAATTGTTAGGCAATGACTGCATTGGTTGCTATTATGGCATATAAAATATTATTGCATGTAGAATATTGGTATTGCATTTAGGAAAGAATTTCTCTTACTATCTTCGTCTCTTATTTTTTGGTTTAGGCTAGCTTGGTCATGTGCATAGAGAAGCAAGGCAATAAACTAGACCTGTCAATTCAGGCAGGCGGATCAAATACAGCTCGGGTATATTTGGGTTCGGGTAAAATACGAGTCAGGTGTACTTCGGGTTTGAGTAAAATACGGACGGGTGTACTTCGATTTTACGGGTTTCGGATCAACCCAACGGGTTTGAAGTGCCTTTTTATTGAATTATTTCTTTTTTTTGTCAATATCAAAACTTCTGCATGTTTATTACTTAAAATTGTCTGTATTTAATGAACAACCATTGTAATTGTAATTTTTTCGAAGAATATCAAAAATATCCAAACTTTTCAACATGATATATGAAATTCATGTGCAGGTGGACAATGAGTCATGTTTAGATAGGTTGATCCACGTATTAAAATATTAATAATTGGTCGGTTCATTCGTGAGTCGACCCATTTAAAGCATGTTAACGAGTTCGAGCGATTCGACTCGCTAATAGCCATTTAATAATTTGATATTTTATTAATTAACCTAGCATTACCTAATCAGGCATGCTTTATTAGTACATCGATCCTAACATGAACATAAGTTGGTCCATTGCCCAACATTGCATCAAATTCGAGATAGTTAGAAAGAATCCAAACAAAAGAGTATTATATACGCACAAGATATTATAATTATCTATTAATTATAAAATCAAAACCTTAGATTATTATAGAATAATCCTATTTAAAATGCGATGAGACATATTCATTTTACCGAGAATATAATAGTATGACTCGCACATTTTTAATACTTATCTAATTCTAAATTATTTTTCTTAATATTGGAGTTGTTTCATGGCCATTTTCTAAAATTATACCATTTATAAGTTGTATATGACATTGTTTTATGTGAAAAAAATGGAAACCATTGTCTAATTTGCGAATGGATGTGATAATTATATAACGTCTCTCTAAATGATTCGTTATAATGATAAACTATTATTGTTAAGAGGAAAAAAATTAAAGAAAATAAAAAGCAAGTATATAATATTCGGGTCGAGCGGGCAGGTTGGCGTTTGGGTCGGGTTTGGCCCAAAAATTTTCGGGCTTTCAGGTTTGGTTTATTTCATGTTCGGGTCGAGAAAATCGTATTTAAAACCCAAATTTTTTGGGCGAGTTCGGGTCGGATTTTCGGGTCGGGTCATTTTTTTCCAGGTCTACAATAAACAAATTATTCATATTCCAAACAAACATATTGTTCTTTGCTTTCATTCATGGTATTCGAGCTTAGGGTTTTACTGTAATCATGACAAGGAAAAAAAATTTGTGATTGAAAATTCCTCCCCATACTACTTACATCCTTCGGAAGAGCCTAGTGTCTTGGTCACGGTTGTCATCTTTGATGGTACAATTATGATCTTTAAGAGAGGTGTTAAAAACCACCCTAAAATCCAAAAATAAGTTAGGCTTCATTAAAGGAGTCTTAACGAAACACATGCCTAAAGAAGTTGAAGACACAAGTGAGTTACAGGCATGGGAGATGATGAATTCTGTGATTTGTTCATGGATTTTGAATGTGATTGAGCTGAAACTAAGGTCGAGCATAGCGTTTGTCGACACTGCAGAAGCCATGTGGAAGAACTTGGAACAACGCCATGCCATGACTAATGTCCCTAAAGTGCATCGATTAAAGGAGAGCTTGGCCGAACACAAGCAAGTAGGCATGGAGGTAGTAGACTTCTATGCAAAATTGATGTCTCTGGAGTGAGTTAGAAAGTTAGACACGTGCTCCTCATTGCACATGCTGCAAATGTGAGTGTGGGATCAATGAAAAATTGGTCAAGATAGCCGAAGAAGAGAAAGCCCATCAAATTTTTGATGGAATTAAACGATGATGTTTACTCAGCTATACGAAGCCAGACTTTGGGCTCCAATCGATGCCTTCGCATGATAAAATATTCGACATGGTGTCTTCAGAAGAAAACCATAAAAATTGTATGATAGCTAAGAATGATCTAGGCTGTTAGGATAGTGCCAGCAGTCAAGGGAAATCCATGCAAACACTATGGCTTAGTAGGCCACAAAGAATCGAGGTGCTATGAAATCATAGGATACCTAACCACCGAGGAAACTCAGGGCACGGGGAATGGCTTTGGACGAGGGGAAGCAGTGCATGCCATCACCTCTAATAGCTCGGCGACTACAGGAGCAAGCATGGTGAGTGCAGCAGCGATACCTGGTTTCACAGCAGAGTAAGGAGTTTAATTGTGTTATGACATTTACTAATAGTTTCTATGTAGCATAGGACCATGCTTCGAGGAGCCCCAGACCCTGTGTGAACGCGAGATGCTTGTGCACCAGGCTACCCTTTTAGAGTCGAAGGGAGGGTCTTTCTAAATAATGAGGTGCCAGGTTTAAAGAAGCAAGTGTATGCTGTCAGACTCAATGATTTGTGGCATGAGGAGGTCTTGGTCGTCCATCAAGGGAAGTGATTGCTTTACTCGCAAAGATGTTTAGTTTTAGTATAGTCTAGAAAATAAAGTAAATGAGCTCTACGGCGTATGTTTTCATGCTAAACAAACTCCATGTCCTTTTTCTCTAAGTGAGATTAAAGCTGCTAATATTTTTGAACTCATACGTGCTGATATTTAGGGTGCTTATCATGTGTCGTCTCTTTGTGATGCAAGTTATTTCTTAACAATTGTTGATGATCACAGTAGGATTGTTTGGGCTTAATTACTTGATGCGAGAAAAGGGAGAAGCTAGTAAATTGCTGCAAAACTTTGCAAGCTTAGAAAGGCTAGTTTGGTAAGGATCTCAAAACCATTCGTAGCGATAATGGACGCGAGTTTACCCCAATCCCGATGAAAACTTTATATGCCGAAAAAGGGATAGTTCACAAAACAAGTTATGTGGATACTCCACAACAAAATGGTAGGGTTGAAAGAAAACATAGACATGTCTTGAATATCGCTAGAGATCTCTGCTTTCATGCCTCTCTACCAATAGAATTTTAGGGGAATGTGTTCTGACAGTTGCATGCGTGATAAATAAAAGTCCCATAAAGTTGCTTAAAGGCAAGACACCTTCTGAATGCCTTTCTAAGTGCCAGCTTCCTACGAAAATTTTCATACTTTTGGGTGTCTATTTTATGCAAAAATAAGGGGCAAGTGATAAGTTTGAATCTCGTAGTTCAAAATGCATTTTTTTGGGTTATCTTTTTAGGAAGAAAAGGATGAAAATTGTATGACTTGGAGACTAAAGAAATTTTCATAAGTCGAGATGTTATTTTTAATGAAAATATTTTCTCTTTGCACAACTAGTGAAGGAACCTTAGAAGAAAGGGGGATTTTCAGACACCAACACAAAATATAGAGATTGAAGTAGAGCCAACAGGCTACGTGCTGGAGCAAGCTGAAGATACGGACCAAACCGTAAGCCCAGAACTAGTTGCAGACACAAATGACCCTAAGAGAAAGGTCAGGCCATCCAACGTGACAAAGGCACATGATGCTGGGTTGACAGGTGAGACACGAGCTAGGCTTGCACCAACTGACCTTGCACGTTGGATAGTGGGAGCATCGTGCCTCAACTAGAAATCGAAACATGGCTTCTTAGGTAGTCCATATCCCATTGTAAATTATATCACATGCAATAATTTTTCTCCCACTCACCAGAAATTTCTAGCTGCTATTACCGAAATTGTGCAGCGTCCTATGTGGAGACGATCCGTGGTAGAGGAAATACGTGCACTTGATGAAAATCAGACATGGACAGTCTAAGATTTGCCTCCTAGAAAGAAATCCGTTAGCTGCAAATGGGTATGTCAATTCAAGTACAAGTCCAAAGGAACAATTAAATGATACAAGGCCTGTTTGGTTATTAGAGGAGAGCATTTAGTAGTAGGGTTTGATTACAACAAGACATTTGCTCCCTGAAAAAAATGACAATTGTTCGGGTCTTTCTTTCAGTAGCAGTCACAAAAGGTTGGGAGCTTCATCAGTTGGATGTTAATAATGCGTTCCTTCATGGAGACTTGCATGAAGAGGTGTATATGAAACCATCACCTAGTTTTTTTGCTAGAGGGTCACAAAAAGTATGCATATTAAGAAAATCGCTTTATGGGTTAAAGCAAACGCCATGACAATGGTTTGTAAAATTGTCTGAAAAATTGGAAGGTTATAGGTTTGTATGATCTTATTCTTTCTATTCTTTGTTCGCATATGGGAAAGGTACTGTGTTCTTAGGTGTGTTAATAAATGTGAATAATATTATTTTAATAGGTAATGATTCCTCAACGTGCCAAGAGTCCAAAGATTATTTGAGCCATTGCTTCCGTATTAAAGATCCTGGTCCCTCAATGCATTTTTTGGGTATTGAGGTGGCGCGCAGACCAAAGGGACTCTGTGTCAGCAAAATATGCTCTCGAAATAGTCGATGAGTGTGGACTAGTTGGTGGAAAGCCTGTTGGTTCTCTGATAGAAGAAAATCAAAAGTTGGCACTTAGACCTGGTAATCTACTTGATGATGCTATACAATATCGGCGGCTAATTGGCCGACTCATTTACCTAACCATTACTCACCCAGAGCTTTCTTATGCAGTTCACGTGCTCTTTCAATTTATACAGAACCCTCGGGTCAAGCACTTCCAAGCTGCCCAACGAGTATTATGGCCCCTTAAAGGTAATCCAGGCATGGTGTTTTGTTACTAGCAGACAGTCATGTCCATATATATGCCTATGGTGACCCTAATTAAGGGATATGTCCTCTTACACGAAGATCTTTGACTGGATATTTTGTAACTATTGGAGGGTCAACCATTTCTTAGAAGACTAAGAAACAATGCATTATCTCTCATTCTTCGACTGAGGCTGAATATCGTTCTATGGAAGCTACTATAAGTGAATTTATTTAGCTCAAAGTCTCTATTGGCCTTTTCAACACTACAAAAAATAATGTATCCTCCCGCATTTTCTCCGCTACACTTGATGAAGTGTGGAGAGGAAAAAATGTTAAATTTGATAGTTTTCTCGACTCCACATTTAGTAAGTGTGAGGAAGTCATAAACATTTTCCTATACTTATCAGTTGTGGAGAATTAAAACTTTTTCATATATATATATATATAAACTTATTAATTAATTAGCTTGCAAATTCTAGGGTTTTTTTATAAATACTAAAAATATTTGAACATTGATTTAATTAAGTATAAACTTATTAATATGTAGTCAAAAAGAATAAAACAATACAATCAAAAATTAAAACACTTCGGTCTTTACTATGCCAATTTGGGCACCCCCAAAAATAAAAATTGTTTTGATTTCCCGGCTTCCTCCAAAAAAAAAGGACATTGCCCTCCTTCCCCGTCATTTATCCACGCGCAGGAACCCTAAGTAGCTCTGTGCATTTTTTTCTTGATTTCTTGTAGCGATATTGATAAATTATCATTGAATTGAATCGAACAGCAATGTTCAATTGAAGAGGCATGAAAATTGAATAGAATATGGGCATTGATTTAAAGAATCTGCATGTTATGTGATTCATTCGTCGGAATAGCGAGGTAAGCAAATCCCCCAAAAATCTCTTCCGTTTTCATCTTCACGATTCTATCGCGTTGAATTCTCAATTATTTGGTGCCCTAATCGAATTGCAGAAGTTTGTGATTCACTTTCCATGAAAATCTAGCGCCTTCTTCATCTGGATTCATCTTAATTAGGTAAACTACTGCAAGGATTCATATCTCTTAAGTTGAGTGCTACATGATTGATCGAAAATTCACTTGTAATCCTTTTAAACTACTGAATTATGTGCCTCTATCATTTAAATTCATCAACTAATTTCAACAAACCCTAAAATATTTTGATTCTTGGATGACAGCCTTGAAACAATAGCAATTGCTTCTCAATATCAACTCAAACCATCTAGGTAAAGAAGAAGTTGGTGTTCAAGGCCTGGAATTAATCCATTTGTAGCATATCTCCCTCAGAATCAATTCCTCCAGTTTTGTGTCTAGATTCGATCAGGTATGGTCTGCTCTATATGAATGTATTTAATTTTTATCTCACTGCATTGTCTATCATATTTATTTTCAATGTAATAAGTTGATTGCAATGAGTTATTATTGAACTAATCTACTGTGCAAAAGGGAATTGGATTACGAGATTGTGATACATATTTATTGTCAGTTCGTTTTATTCTATTGTTGATTGGAACCCTTCTGGTTGTTCCCGATGAAGAATTTGGCTGATTTGCAATGAGTTGAGTGTCTTCCAGTGTGATAAAGGCTAAATTTGATTACAAGAACATGCTATAACTAGAGAGCTACTCTTTTAGGTTGATTTATTTGCATATTTTCTTAGGCACTTTTCACATGGATAGGCTAGACTTGCCATATTGAGCTATCATGATGAGATTAAGACTTATCATATCATACATACCAACTGAGCTGCCCAATAACATTCTCATGTGCAATGTTACCTTCTTATTTTGGTTAATTGGTCATTGCCATTTGTTGTTTCCAGCATTGTTAAAGGGTACTTTATATGGAGGTTGCATTTGGCAATTTTTCTAGTATGTTGGATAGTGCAGTTAGTTTGATTCTTTATCTTATTGCTTTGCCTGGTTTTTCCACTTTGTTGCTCTGGTCTAGCCTTATGTGTTGTTTTACCTGTTTTTGTTTTCTTCAATTTAGCACTATGTGGGGTTTCACCTATTCACAACTACAGGGCATTTTTTATTGTACATGACAATGTGTGTTTTAATTTTTTCCGAGGGGGAGGGACACATATTTTAGGGGTTCATGTTAAGAGATCTTGTAACTTCGAAGACTACAGTAGGGAAGTTCATGGCTCCAGAAGAAGCCAAATGCCTAACTTTGTCAGAAAAGACATACATAAGAAAATGATGAAGACTAAAAAATTCTTTTGTCCTAAATTCATTTGTTTTTCTTCGGTGGTTATCATAGATGCATGTGAGTGAGGGGTTGTTTATATATATATATATATATATATATATATATATATATATATATATATATATAATATATATATGTATGTATGTATGTATGTATATGTATGTATGTATATATGTATATGTATGTATATGTATATATATATATATAATATATATATATATATATATATATATATATATATATATATATATGCATGTATGTATAAATGTGAACCTTTCTTGAGGCGTGAACTCCTTTTCTTGGTATGAACTTTTAATCTCACCGTTAGGTCTAAAATGAACAGCGTAGATTTATCCTTGAGTTTCAGAAGTTGCGCGTGATTTTCAGGTAACTCTCCTTGAATTTCAAAAGTTTCACGTGATTTTTAGGCAACTCGAGTCCTTGTGCGTAATAATCATGTGATTTATCCTTCTCGATTTATGGACTTCTTGGCTTACATCTCAACACAGACGATTGTTGTAAAACTCCTATTACTGGTGTCGCTCTTCTCCAGCACCCCAAAACAACTTCTATCCTCTTCTTAGTACTCTCTTTCTCAGCTTATGGTTCCAATTGACCTTGTCGGTTTTATGTTTCCTTTTCAATGTTTTAAAATTTTTTTATTTGCATAACTTCTGATCCAAAATAACTTATGGCTTTATGCTTCCAGCATAACAACATCCAACATGAATGAAGGGCTTTGCTCCACTAATGCTTAAAAGTCCACAATACATAAAGCATATTTAGCTAGTGTATGATTAACAACATTGATCTCACTACTAATATGATCAATATGAAAGAAATTCAACAAACAATGTTTATATTTAGTATCTCTGATCAAGATGTCAAACTTAATGGCAATGACCTTGTCTGCCTTCATAGCTTCTGCAACCAAATGCAATCATCCTTGAACCAAGCCCAAACACTCCTAGATCTCTTGTCCATTGTAGCGCACACCTCAAGGCCAATACTTCAGCTACTTCTAGATCAACAATGCACTCAACTTTCTTGGAAAAACAAGCTGTAATAGAACCCTTCATCACGAATTATGACTCCAACGCTAGCACATCTCCCATTCTTGTCACTTTCAACATTTCAATTCACCTTGTAGTGCCCTACAAGGGGTTTCTTTGAATTATGTCTTCAATTGACTTTCTTCCTCCCTAGTAAATGTTGGTCAGCTTCATTAGCCTTCCAAATTTCTTTAAGTTATGCAGTAGCTTTAGCTTTAACTAAGGCTGCTCACTTGAATATGTTCAAATTGGAATAATCAGAATGAGAAGAAAATGACCCATAAAGCATGAAGGTTGTAGGTTGTGATATATCATTCGCTCTCATTCCCATTTGGCATTAATTCACCCATTTTCTAGATGCATCTTGGCTCATGTATTAAATGATGTATTATGTTAAATTGCGAGCTCCTATAAGCATATGTGAGTTAGTTACATTGGTTCATGTAAGCATGTATATGGGCCAACCCTCTGGTTAAGTAATAATTTGCATATGGTTTGAGTTCATGTGATGTCGGTGTGTAACCCCCATGCTCCGGATGTGTAATTCGTTGAGTTGTACCTTTTATTTTTTATTTAAAATTTTGTAATTTAAGTGCTCCAGGCATGTGGCCCATAGGGTTGTGGTCTCCAGCATGTAGCCGTCGAGTTTGTTCAGGTTCGCATGTTATGTTTTACTATGTAGGTACGAATTGTAAGGCTTTAAGCCTGGATTACGGTCAGTTTTTGATGAAACTCTACCCATTTCGTTCCAGAAATTTTAAGAATCGCGAACACTTCTAGCCTAGGAGGCAAAGTCATGGCAAGTACTTATTGTGTATTTTGTGCTATCACGAAAACTTGAGTCCTAATCTAGATTATCTCTTGCAAGTAACTCAGCAAAGAACTGATGAAGGCAAAGAAAACATACAGGTGCAAATAAAACATCCACCCTTCCATTTAAATGTTATTGATTTATCTTGGGCGTGAGGAATTTCTGATTTTATTCAAGATTTAATTGAATGTTTTCTTATAAGGAGCAATGTCTTGGACTTTCCCTTTGCTAGTTCTTATACAATCATATCAATATCTGACTATCAGTTTTATTTAGCCGAATTCCCTTGATGGAGTTAACAAGTCCTATACAACTAAAATAAGCAAGGAACATGTTGGTGTGACAAATGGGATGAAAAATTTTGCGACATTAGGTGATGGAACTATAAATCAAGTGAGTCCTTATTTTGTGCACATAAATCATACGTTTATGGTCTAATGTAAATGCTTTGCATAATTAGTTATTCATTGCGGAAGTTTGGTATCATATTGTAATTTATTTTTAGGTGGATGATCAAAACACACCTATCAGGGAAAATACAAATACTTTTCAGCACTCAAAGCAACCAAACATTGTTAGCGGGCTTAATTTTGACAAAAGAGTTTAGGTCAGAGGATTTACAGATCTTGCAGTGCTTGCTTGAAAGTTAAATATTTCTAGTGCCTATTATTTGGCTAATTGATATCATTTGGAAAATATTTGACTATTGTTGTCATTTAGTTGAACTACATCCAAGGAGTTCATAAGGGTCCTAGCTTGACTTCCATGACTCCATCAATTTCAAAGGAAGCTAATTCTCATTGAGTTGTTAATCCCTTAGGAATAAAAGGGTAGACTGAACAACAAAAAACCATCTGCGATAACTGAAGTGACTTTTTTACCCCAATATGATATTTGTTAAATTGGAATGTAGATTGTTCTAACTCATTTGCCTCTTTTTATGAACACGGTAATCCCTTGACATATGGGGTTTCTAAAGATGATTGTCATAGATTTGTGGGACGTGCATGCAATCAACAAGCACAAAATCCACCCAATGCACAAAAAAGGGAAGAGGTAGATACTTCTAATTGCCAGCCAAGCACCAATTTGGCGAAAAAGCATTCTGATAAGTGCTCAATATGTAGATCATTTTAGGGCTATTTTGTATCGTTTTTAGAAGAATATTGTGCTTTAAGTTATTATTTACACTCCTATTCTCGATTTATGCTTGGCTATGGTTCTTTTCTGTGTTTTGTAGGTTTTGGACCTTTTTGACTTTGTTTTGACCCACAAATGAGTATATTTTGACTCCCCATTGATGCCCCTGAGTTGTCATGCTCGTGGAAAGAAGGAAGAATAGAAGAACACCAAGGCAGCGGACACCACGTTCGGTCTGTGGTGAAGGCCACGGTCCGTGGTGTCTTTATTTTCCCGCGAGGCTTTTTGTTTCCTCGTGACTTTTCGACTTCCTGGAAGTTTTAATTCCATTAAGTCTC
The DNA here is from genome assembly GCA_029747015.1 of Carnegiea gigantea. Taxonomy (NCBI): domain Eukaryota; kingdom Viridiplantae; phylum Streptophyta; class Magnoliopsida; order Caryophyllales; family Cactaceae; genus Carnegiea; species Carnegiea gigantea. The sequence goes on from JAKOGI010002714.1 coordinate 72,504, forward strand.
GTAGCTCTTCGGCTTCCAAGACTTTCACTATAAAGAGGGCTCTTCTCTTCTCATTTCCACACATCCAACATCCATCATTCTCGCATTTCCATTTTCTTCTCTTAGATTAGTTTAGATTAGATTAGAAGGAGAGAGAGTGAGTTGAAGTGAAGATATCTAAGGATTCCACCCCGAGTTTGCACAATGGTTCAAGCGTAATTTTTAGCTGAGCAATTCTTCTCTCTTCTCTTCTCTTTTCCTCTTTAGATTTATCATTTTAGAGTAGTTAGTTTGTTAATCTTTTATCATGTCAGAGTAGTATTCATCAGTCTAGGAATTTAGTAGTTTGTAGAATTGTTATTGGATCATGTTTTAGTTTATAGAATTGTGCTTATTTCATGATTGGTTTGATTTCGTTCTATCAAGTGCTATTCGTGTTATTGGTGGATTTTTAGCCAAAATTTGCTTGCACACTTGAAACAATTGAGTGAACATTCGAAAGACAATACTTGGTTGTTAAACTACTTGAATAGACTTAGCATAACTTCGTCTCGAAAGAGAGATTTATGTGTTAGGAAGGATATTAAGTAATCGAAAATATTAAACTTGGATTAAGTAAAATTAGCTTGAAAGAGAAACATTTGCTTAGTTTAGGCAAATTTAGTTAGTTTCGCAAGATTAGACAGAATTTCTATATAGATTGCCATTACTCGAAATTAACCAATTAGAGAAAGCCACATGTTTATCATTTTGATTCAGTTCCCTTTCATAACTACAAAAATTCCTAGGCGTTTTTCCAATATTTGATTTAGAAAAGTTTATTTGCAGTTGTTAATTCGAAACCATTTGAATTTGAATTCGCTTAGCATATCTTGAGGGATTATAACCCATTAGTTTCACCTAATTTGTATGGGATCGACCTTGAACAGCTACAACGCCACAGTGTGCTTACGGGCCTATCAAATTCAAATAAGGCACTATATAATCAGAAGTATATTCAAAATCAATCTTTGTTGGATCAGGTAAATAATCATAGGAAGATTTTATTCACTCTAACTTTTGGTTTACTTTTAGTGCTCATGTATCAATATAGGTTTCTACCTTTTTCTTATTCGAGTATCCTCACCAAATGATTTAATTGAATGTTTTCTTATAAGGAGCAATGTCTTGGACATTCCCTTTGCTAGTTCTTATACAATCATATCAATATCTGACTATCAGTTTTATTTAGCCGAATTCCCTTGAAGGTGTTAACAAGTCCTATACAACTCAAATCAGCAAGGAACGTGTTGGTGTGACAAATGGGATGAAAAATTTTGCGACATTAGGTGATGGAACTTTAAATCAAGTGAGTCCTTATTTTGTACACATAAATCACATCGTTATGGTCTAATGTAAATGCTTTGCATAGTTGGTTATTCGTTGATGAAGTTTTGCATCATATTGTAATTTATTTTTAGGTAGACAATCAAAACACACATATCAGGGAAAATACAAATACTTCTCGGTACTCAAAGCAACCAAACATTGTTAGAAGGCTTAATTTTGACAAAAGAGTTCAGGTCAGAGGATTTACAGATCGAGCAGCACTTACTTGAAAGATAAATATTTCTAGTGCCTATTATTTGGCTAATTGATATTATTTGGAAAATATTTGACTATTGTTTTCATTTAGTTGAACTACATCCAAGGAGTTTGCAAGGGTCCTAGCTTGACTTCCATGACTCCATCAATTTCAAAGGAAGCTAATTCTCATCGAATTGTTAATCCCTTAGGAATAAAAGGGCAGACTGAACCCCCAAAAAAAAAAAAAAAAAAAAAACTGTGACAACTGAAGTGAGGTTTTTTCCCTAATATGATATTTGTTAAATTGGAATGTAGATTGTTCTAACTCATTTGCCTCTTTTTATGAACATGGTAATCCCTTAACATATAGGGCTTCTGAAGATGATTGTCGTAGATTTGTGGGAAGTGCATGCAATCAACAAGCATAAAATCCACCCAATGCACAAAAAAGGAAAGAGGTAGATACTTCTAATTGTCAGCCAAGCACCAATTTGGCCAAAAAGCATTCTGATAAGTGCTCAATATGTACATCATTTTAGGATTATTTTGTGTCGTTTTTAGGAGAATATTGTGCTTTAAGATATTATTTACACTCCCATTCTCGATTTATGCTTGGGTATGGTGCTTTTTTGTATTTTGCAGGTTTTAGACCTTTTTGCCCTCATTTTAACCCACAAATGAGTATATTTTGACTCCCCATAGATGCCCCTGAGTTGTCATGCCCGTGGAAAGAAGGAAGAACAGAAGAACACCGAGGCAGCGGACACCACGTTCAGTCCGTGGTGAAGGCCACAGTCCATGGTGAAGGCCACAGTCCGTGGTATCTTTATTTTTTCGTGAGGCTTTTTGTTTCCTCATAACTTTTCAACTTCCTGGCAGTTTTAATTCCATTAAGTCACGTGGCTCTTCAGCTTTCAGGACTTTTACTATAAAAAGGGCTCTTCTCTTCTCATTTCCACACATCCAACACCCATCATTCTCTCATTTCCATTTTTCTTCTCTTAGATTAGTTTAGATTAGATTAGAAGGAAAGATAGTGAGTTGAACTGAAGATTTTAAGGATTCCACCCCCGGGTTTGCACAACAGTTCAAGCGCGATTTTTGAATGAATAATTCTTCTCCCTTCTCTTCTCTTTTCCTCTTTAGATTTATCATTTTAGAGTAGTTAGTTTGTTAATCTTTTATAATGTCTAAGTAGTTTTCTTTAATCTAGGAATTTAGTAGTTTGTAGAATTGTTATTGGATCACGTTTTAGTTTATAGAATTATGCTTATTTCATGATTGGTTTGATTTCATTCTATTGTTAGTGGATTTTTGCCCAAAATTTGCTTGCACACTTGAAACAATCAAGTGAACATTTGAAAGATAATATTTGATTATTGGACTACTTGAGTAGATTTAGCATGACTTTGTCTCGAAAGAGGGATTTATGTATTAAGAGGGCTATTAAGTAATCGAAAGAATTAAACTTAGATTAAGTCAAATTAGCTTGAAAGAGCGATGCTTGCTTAGTTTAGGCAAATTTAGTTGGTTTCGAAAGAATAGACTGAATTTCTGTATAGATTACAATTCCTCGAAATTAAGCAATTAGAAAAAGGCACATATTTATCATTTTGATTCAATTCCCTTCCATAACTACGAAACTTCATAGGCTTTCAATATTTGATTTAGAAAATTTTATTTGAAGTTGTTAATTTGAAACCATTTGAATTTGGATTCGCTTAGCATATCTTGAGGGATTATAATCCAATAGTTTCACCTAATCTCTGTGGGATCGACCTTGAACAGCTACAATGCCATCGTGCGCTTGCGGGCCTATCAATTTTTGGTGCCATTGCCAGGGATTACTGTTGAATATTGGGTTTTTCCTGATGGATTTGACTAAGCATTTTGTTCTTCTTTGGAAAAAAAAACTAAAAACCTTTTAAAAAAATAAAAAGAAGAGAAAACAATAGCAATTTTCCATTTCCCTCAATTTAAGCATGAATTATTTTGGAAGTATTTTAAGCGATTAAGTGCATTTCTTGCTCGATGTGGTTATTGTCTAACTAAATAGAAAATTTTAGACATTGTTGATGAGGGTGTGAATAGTGAAACCCGAACTCTTTTAGAATATTAGGATTTTCATGGTAAAAATGTTGGTGAGGCATGTTATTTGCTTGGGTGGATTACTTGGGGTTCATTTGAATTTGAGAAGACTACTATTATTTTTAGATATTCAATTTCTGATCCTCACCCATTCTACTGTAGATCTCATCACATTACTTTTTGGTGTGATTTCTGCAATTCTTCTGACCATAATATAAATTCATGTCCTTATTATGCATGCTATGCTTAACCTAGTTTTGTATCGCCTGGGATAATACTGATGTTGTTCTGACCTTGCTTGATTCATCTTTTCCTTTAGCTCAGTGCACAGGGCTAGAGGTGGGTGAGCCTTTTAAGTGATAAGCAAAAGAGTTGCAAGCATGCAGCCTTCGCTGCAGTACTTGAGTGTCATATCCTTGGGGAGGGGACGATGATCAAGATTGAGGTCACAAACGACTAAACTAACTTAAACAGAATTAAGTTTTCCTAATAGAGAAATGGGCTAAAGTAACTTTTGACACTAAACTTACTATTCTAATCAAAATTAACCAGTTAGAAGTGAAACAAAACCAAACTAGCAAATTAACAGGAAACAAAATAAGGTATTCAAACAACATCAAAATAGTTCAAAGCTCAGAATTCATATATTCCCTATTCTAAATTTACCACAACTAACAAAACCAAAACCAAAATAGAGCCAAACTAGCAACGTACAGAACAACTAAATAGAGCCAATAGGAGGGGAAGTACTAGAGCCGAAACAAAGCCATCAACCACCATTATTATCTAGGCAAACTAAGCAAACCATTCAAATTAACCATTCAGGCCATTCACCATTTAGTCATCAACATCCTAGCAGCTACACCAAAACCAAACCAGAGTAGGTAAATGCATCACAAACCATCATATCCTATCCTAACATAGGTCACTATTTATCAACCAAACCAAGGCCCAAAATCGAGTAAATGCATCAAGCCAGCATCATCCCTAACTAGCAGCAATAATAACCAAACCAGCGGTAATCACAGAATAAGAATCAGCAGCAATCAGACCCTTTCCATTGAACGCATAATCCAGCAATAACAACCAACATAATCAAGCACAATAAAACAAAGCAAGCTTGAATTAAAATCCAACAACAACTAAGAACAACGATCCTGGCTGTAGACAGATTCAAACCAAACCAAAAAAACCAACAGTAGAATCTCAGGCATTAATTGAAATAAGCATTGCCTAAATCAGACCATAACCGAAATTAAACAAACCTAGGGCAGGACATGGAACTGAGTAGCAGGGGAGGGGGCTTCAAATCTAGCTTCGATTTAGCTTTAAAAGCTACCAAGAAGATTACCAGAACCACCATTAACGAATAAAACACGATTAGACAGGGTAGGAGAAGAGCAAGAACAGCCACAACGTCTCAGCCATGGTGAATCCGAAGCCCCGAAATCATAAAATTTCAACTAATCAAATAAAACAACCCTCCATTTCATGAAATACAACCAAAAAAATGTGTTCATGAGGTGAGAATCGAAACCCAAAATCTACCTAACACAAAACCCTAATCCTTAAAATTGAAAAAAGAACATCTGAATTTTCGAGAACAAAATTACCAAAATAAACTAACTAAAACCTAAGATTGTCTAACCTCTAACCTGGAGCTCTCCTTTGCAATTTATACCCATGCTTCCTTCAACCTTCGTCATCCGATTCCATAAGTGTGTGTAGAAATAATGTGCTTCGCTGGCGTTTGAAGCGTGCATTACAGGTGGATGAGGATGGGGTGATGTGCTAGCTTGCTTGAAAGTTGAAGGTGATGAGCTGTTGAAGAGAGGTAAGAGATGGAGATGATGAAAATGGTGGAAGCAGATGAAGCAGGGGATGTATCAGGGAGGGAGTTTTCTGGCTCTTAGAACCGAGAGGGAAGAGAGTGAAGGTTAAGGGGGTTATTAAGACGGCAAGTGAGCTGCACATGAGGGCGGGGGAATTATGGGTTACGTGTCAGGCACACCTGGGGAGGGAATTGGACCGGTTAAATTGGGCTTTTTCTTTTTTTTCATTATTTTCAATGGGCTGAAATAGGAACTGCGCCCAGTAATCTGGATCAGTTTGAGTCAAGTCGGCCCAGTTCTTCATATCCAGCATTTTTCTTGTATTTTTTCGCATTTTTCCATAATTTTTTTTCATTTTATTCAAAACCTACAAAATAAAATAAAATCAGATAAAAATCTAAAAATAACGATTATAATGAGTATAAAATAGGTGTAAACGTACCTTAAAAATGGCAAATTTTTAGCATGAACAGGATAATACTGAAGTTGTCCGGACCTTACCTGATTCACCCTTTCCTTTAGCTCAGTGCACAAGGCTCGAGGTGGGTGAGCCTTTTGGGATTGTTACTAGGTCCAGTGTCGTTGATGCGTGTTTTGAGTCAGAAGATATTTTTGATAAGGTGCATGATCTAGTTGAGACTCCTTTGGCGGGGTCATGTGATGTGCTTGTGCATGAGGAGTCTCAAAACCTTAGTTTTTATGATATTGTTCTTCCTAATCCACTTGATCATTGACATGTTTCACCGATGTGTTCACAACCTTCTCCTTCTCCTGAGTATGACATTGTTGAGCCTATTGATAATTCTATGATTTCTGATTCTAATGTTGACTTAGGCCATGAGGATAACGTATTTAATGTGGTTGGTGGGAATGTTTATGATTATGTGCCCAGGTTACTTTAGGGGTATGATCCCTCTATTGATCCTTGCTGTGTAAGCCTAGAGGACCTACCTAGGAAAATCATGTGGACTACATTCTTTAATCCTTTCTATGATTTTTCTGTAAGCTTCAATAAGTTTAAGAGGATACTTATTCTCTTTGGTGTAATTTTGGTTATTCCCTCTCACCTTTTATTTTCTAAATTGTGGTCCCAGGAGTTTGATAAGCTCCTGCGTGCTTTAACAGTGTCTGCTTTCATGAGCCAAGTCGAAGTCGTGATGCAGTAGCTGATGCTCCATGTGCCCCATTTACGAGGCCAGATAGCTTAGATGCACTCTGCACCTAACCTGGTGAGATTTTTTTTTTTTTGGTCCCCTTCTCTAAGTTTTCTTTCCTTTAAATAATAATGCTTTATTTAAGCATGGGGGAAGGGTAGCGTCATGTTTTTCATTTCGATTATTAGCTTGCATACTAGTTAGAGCGTATAGTTTTAGGTTTTCCTTTTGGATTGCATTAGTGTGTTGCATTTAGTTGATTTTTAGGTTTCCATTTTAGATTTGCATATAGGGATGGTGAGGATGGCTTTGAGATTCCCTCCAACGATATTTATGTTTAGGCAAAAATAGCTTTCATGAGCTTGGGTAACTTTTGATGTGTAATCGCTTTTGGTGCAAAAAGTTTTGAAGGTTTTGTAAGTATTTCTTATTTTGACCCTTGTTTGATTGAGAACTATGTTACACCCTAGAGTCATTAGCACTAATGCTGGTACATGAGCTTCATTTTGCGTGTTTAACGTGACTTTGGTAGCTGTCCTGTGAGATTTTGAGCCTTATTTGGACTAATTATTATATTTAGTCTTATGTTTCTTTCATATGTGTGACTCTTCCATGTTGCATATCTAGAACTTCCCTAAACTCTTGTTCCAAACCACATTCGTATGTGCATAGTTGATGATATAATAGAGGTATTTCTTTCTTTGAATATTTTAACCACATAGCCAAATAGCCTATCCTTTGTATTACATGTTTATTTCCCTTTGCTAGCCCCTTTCGAGCCTATATCCGTTTTTGTTATGATCCCTTCATATTAGCCTTTGATTAAACACATATTCCCAACCTTTAAGCCAAGTCTATGGAGCATCATTTCAAGTATGTAGTGGGTGGTTTTGGGAGTAATTAAGGTTAATATGGCTTTGGTATGTTGGTTTGTTGAGGGATTGATGATATTGAGCATTTGCTTTTGTTACCTCTTATTTGGATTGTAAATATATATATTTGGTTGCGAGTTGATAATTAGTGATCCTATGCCTTTCAATAATTGTAATTTTCTATTATGTGCCCACATTGAGGACAATGTGTAATTCAAGCATGGGGGAGTTACGTTAGTCATTATATTTTCATTTTATCTCCCAAAAAAAACAAAAAAGAAAAAAAAAAGTTATGTTGAGGAAAAAGAAGAAAAGGAACATAAAGTCATGATGCCCAAAAAAAAAAAAAAAAATAGAGAAGAGAAAAAAAAGGAGGAAAAAAAACCCGTAAGTGATTGGTATTGGATATGTATATAACTTGATTTCTTTCTTTGTCAACTCATTTCCTATATGATTTGTTGGGATATGTTCATTATGTTGCTGGGTTTGGAGTAATGGTAAACTTCATAGTTGCTTGGTATTTAGTTGGTTGCTCTCTAGTCACTTGGCTAAGTAGCTCCACATTGCCCAAATTCATTTGTCCACTCCTTTCTCTTAACCTTTCTAGCCCACATTACAACCTAAGTAAGATCTTCTTGATTGTCTTGGGCACATTGCATTTTAATGGTAGGGAATTTGAGAGTCTTGTCAAGCCTATGGTAGATTGCATCTTTAGAATGAGTTTTGAGTGAACCTGTGATATATTTCAAACATATGAGTGGGAGTGTTCTACATTTCCCAAAAGTGAGATTCTACCACTCCATTGTGCTCTACTCAATCTCATGCGCTTGCATGACATGCTTTGCGGTTCTTTGGGGGTGATCAAGTTTGATATTGAGCTTGTGGTCTTATACATTTTCAAAAACCTTCTTCTCCTCCTGACTTTGAAATGTTTTGCGCACTATTTGGGGTTGCCGTTGATTGCTATTCTTGCTTATGATATGCTATGACTTGCCTACTTTAAGAGGTTTATGTTTTGAGTCTTAGATACATCTTTCCTTATTGGTTCTATCTAGTGTTTGCTTGAGGACAAGCAAAGGTTTAAGTATGGGGGAGTTTGATAAGTGCTCAATATGTACATCATTTCAGGACTATTTTGTGTCATTTTTAGGAGAATATTGTGCTTTAAGTTATTATTTACGCTTCTATTCTCGATTTATGCTTGGGTATAGTTCCTTTATGTGTTTTGCAGGTTTTGGACCTTTTTGCCCTCGTTTTGACCCACAAATGAGTGTATTTTGGCTCCCCACAGATGCCCCTGAGTTATCATGCCCGTGGAAAGAAGGAAGAACAGAAGAACACTGAGGCAGCGAACACCATAGTCGGTCCGTGGGGAAGGCCACGGTCTGTGGTGTCTTTATTTTCCCATAAGGCTTTTTGTTTCCTTGTGACTTTTTGACTTCCTGGCAATTTTAATTCCATTAAATCTCATGGCTCTTCAGCTTCCAAGACTCTTATTATAAAAAGTGCTCTTCTCTTCTCATTTCCACACATCCAACATCCATCGTTCTCTCATTTCCATTTTCTTCTCTTAGATTATTTAGATTAGATTACATAGAGAGAGAGTGAGTTGAAGTGAAAATTTGCAAGGATTTCACCCCGAGTTTGCACGATGGTTTAAACGCGATTTTTGGCTAAGTAATTCTTATCTCTTCTCTTCTCTTTTCCTCTTTAGATTTATCATTTTAGGGTAGTTAGTTTGTTAATCTTTTATTATGTCTGAGTAGTTTCCTTTAGTATAGGAATTTAATAGTTTGCGGAATTGTTATTAGATCATGTTTTAGTTTATAGAATTGTGCTTATTTCATGATTGGTTTGATTTCATTCTATCAAGTGCTATTCATGTTGTTAGTGGATTTTTGGCCAAAATTTGCTTGCACACTTGAAATAATCGAGTGAACATTCGAAATGCGATATTTGGTTGTTATACTGCTTGAACAAACTTAGCATAACTTCGTCTCGAAAGAGAGATTTATGTGTTAGGAGGGCTATTAAGTAATCAAAAATATTAAACTTGGATTAAGTCAAATTAGCATAAAAGAGTGACGTTTGTTTACTTTGGGCAAATTTAGTTGGTTTTGAAAGAATAGACTGAATTTCTGTATAGATTGCCATTACTCGAAATTAACCAATTAGGGAAAGGCACTTGTTTATCATTTTAATTCAATTCCTTTCACAACTACGAAAATTCCTAGGGGTTTTTTCAATATTTAATTTAGAAAAGTTTATTTGCAGTTGTTAATTCGAAACCATTTGAATTTGGATTCGCTTAGCATATCTTGAGGGATTATAACTCAGTAGTTTCGCCTAGTCTCTGTGGGATCGATTTTGAATAGCTACAACACCACTGTGGGCTTGCGGGCCTATCACATTCAAATAAGGCACTGTATAATCAAAAGTATATTCAAAATCAATCTTTGCTGGATCAGGTAAATAATCATAGGAAGATTTTATTCACTCAAACTTTCAGTTTACTTTTGGTACTCATGTATCAATATAGTTTTCTACCTTTTTTTTATTCGAGTATCCTCACCAAATGATTTAATTTGATTAGGTCTCTAGGGTGGTCATGCTGGGATAGAAAGGTTAGTCGACAAGGTGATTGAGGAAAACTGGACAGGGTAAAAACTTTCAGGAATTCAAAGAGAAGAGAGTTGGCTCATTGTTTTCTATGTGGCATGGTATATAAATATTTTTAATTCCTTACTTTTGAGGTTTGATTGGTTATTTATTTTGCATTAGCTGGGTTTTTGAAAGTAAATTAATATTTTTTTATAGGCCTTTACTGAGGGCAAAAAGAGGTAGACAAGGACTTATTGAGCAAAATTCTCTATGAAAAGTTATTCACTACTCTTAAGCAACCTCCAGGTAAGAGCTTGCTTTTTATTTTCATGTTGGAATGGTGAGTCTTAGTAATGTTTGTGCTGAAACTACAATGATTGTGGTTCTATCGTTGGTTGCACTGAGTTGTTCTATTTTGCAATTCCCTTAGAGACCTGCATCCTCCATTTTATACATGATTACTAAGGTGCCTATCGTAGTTGTAGTTGTAGCGTTCAACGTTATTGAACCTGTACCCTTGCTAGGTTAGTCCCAATGTGTGGCAATTGTGACACTATAATTATATTCATGGTTGTAGTTCTCTATTATTGGTTGAAGTCAATTGTGTTCTACTATTGCAATTACTTAAAACAATTTTCTTTTGTCGTTGTTTCCATCCCTTCTTTTTGTTGCTGCTGGTGCTCTTCGAAGTAACAAACTCCTTATTGCTATTATTTGCTACATACGTATCTTGTTGTTGCACCTTTAACTCTTTGCAGTGACAAATACAGTTTTTTCAATAATTTCTTTATTCTTTGTTTCATTTCCCAAACAGATTGCATTTCTGGAGTTAGCATCTCTTACTGAAGAGAATGAAGTTGAAGATTGGATTAATATTCTTATAGAAGTTAGGCATGCTTTCAAAGTGTAGTTATAACTAATGATTATAGGTCCAACAAGTACTTTTCCGATGTATGTTCGATCACATACAACAAAAAAATTAGTAGGATGGATATTCAAAGCAATGCAAGAATATTTGACTTTGTTTTTCTTAGGCTTTGTTACCTACGTCTACTATCGATAATTTTTTCAGGAACTAGTACTGTACAGTGCTAGTTGTTTGATGTATATTGGTTTGTTAATAAGTTGGTTAATTTAATTTGTTGGAGAACATGTACATATATATATATACATATATATATACATATATATATATATACACACACACATATATATATATATATATATATATATATATATATATATATATGTATATATGTAATCTATAATATATCTATGTTGTAGTGTATGTATGTGTGTGTTGTGTGTTGTGTGTATATATATATTATTATATAATATATATATATATATATATGTATATATATATATATGTATGTATATATATATATACACACACACACACGTATATATATCTCTCAGGATCCTTAAGTTATTTATTTATGCAGGTTAGTGCTGGTAATTAATATAAATGCTATTAGTTTAAAAGTAGAATAATTGTATAAAATTGTTCTATTTTTAAATTAATAGATTTTATATTAATTATCAGCATTTTATTTTTTAAAATTAAAATGATATTAACAATACTTATAAATGTGGGGGAAATTACAATTTTTTACATCTCTCAAAGTGGGGGTATCATAAAATGATCACACTTTTATTGTGGGTAATTAATACTTAACTCACATTTATAAGTGTGGGCAATAGAGTTCTGTCCACATTTCCAGTAACTGTGGAGAATAATTCCACACACTTGAGTTCCCTACACCTAGCTTAAATGTGGGCAACTGTTATTGCCACACTTATACGTGTGGTTATCGGCAAAATTAAATGTGGAGGTAACCAACCTTTTTTATAGTGCAAGTGTATTCCATACCCAGTGAATGAACCACTTTTGTGACAGTCAAGCTGCTATGCATATTGCTAAGAATCCAGTGCTTCATGAGAGATCCAAACACATAATAATTGACTGTCATTTTGTTCGTGATAGACTTGCTTGAGGGGATTTGGTACCTTCCCATCTTCCATCCATGGGGCAACCAGCAGATTTGCTTACTAAGGCCCTTGGAACCAAGCAATTTATTCACCTATGAGACAAGTTGGACTTGATTTCATCCTCATGGACAAACTTGAGGGGAAGTATTATGGCATATAGAATATTATTGCATAAAGAATATTATTGAATTTCAAAGTCTTGTAACATTGGTATTGCATTTAGGAAATAATTTCTTCTGCTATCTCCTCTTATTTTTCGGTTTAGGCCAGCTTACGTTAGAAGCTAAGGTTTGCATATTTACGTACCTTGGTCGTGTACGTAGAGGAGCAAGGCAATGAATAGATTATTCACAATGCAAACAAACACATTGTTCTTTGCTTTTGTTCAGTTGCCAATTGACAATCTAAGTGCCTATGTTAATTTCATTTATTTTGTGACCAACACCTTGATTAACGACAGTAAAAAAAAGTAGCTCAACATTAACGGGGCAAGTCTGTGACCAAGACTTTATGTCGCCCAAGCTGTAGTAGTTTTGTGTGTGAACAACAATATCTTTGGTTGCCAATTTCATCTATTTTGTTGTCAAAGTCTATTTTGAATAATACAAATGCATTTTGTGATTACAAAAAATGGTCAAAAAATTAAAAAATCTTTTAAAACAAATTAAAGTTTGTAACTATAGTTTAAACATAACACCGTTATCTTGGGCCCAAACTTAGTTTCCTCGTATGCTTTTTTTGGCCATCTTTTTTTGGGTGATATGCAGCTGCTATATAACTTGTGAGTTGTGTTCCTCAAACAGCTCTCCACGCAAAAAAAAAGTCGCCTCTCCCTCCCCTTCTAATACGCAAACTTTAGAATGTACATAAATAAATAAAATCTCTTCGCTTTTTTCAAAAAGCTTAAAATCTCCCCAAAATTGGCTTCAAATCGAGCCTCTTTGGCCCCCCTCCCTCATTTCTCTCTCTTGTAAAAATAATGTTCATATTTTAAAGATGATGAATGGTACACGGTTGATTCTCATGAAGAGAAGATAGAGAGAGAAGGAACAGAGAAATTAACCATCAAATATGGATGGTTCAACGATGCGAGTGGCATTCATGGCGGCTGTTGCCGTCCCAGGAGGCGTGGCATTCCTTTCCCACCAACGTCACAAACGGCTACACTCAGATTTCATGCGCAAGATTGAATCTCAATTTGGTCACCATATTTGCTTTTGAACTTTGTTTCTTATTTTTTATTCAAAATGTGTCATTTTTTTTCCGGTTTTATTATTCCTACAAAATATTTCAAAATAGCTCTAAATGCAAATCTATATCTAATTATCGTAGTTGCGTAACTCGTGTTTGGATAATTTGAGGAGTCTGATGTAATAGTCTTAGCAATTAATTGCAATGTGTAAAAATGCACATTTGAAAATAGTTATGGCTTACGAATTTGTCCCTTATTATAACCAAAAATTGATACCTAACACACGGATTTCAATTGACAATCAATGGTTTCCTAGGATTTAGCTTGTTTGTCAACCATATCAATCTCTCAGAGAAAGGTTGTTCTGGATGTAGAATTGTGTCACTAAGATCTAATTTAATCAGTCATTGAATCATTCAAACTGTATTAACTCATGATAAATGTATTTTTTGCTGGTTTGTTGTATATGTTCACTTTTCATAAGAGACAACTTTATTTTGTATACCTCAAATTATTTTGTCTTGTTAAAGGTTACCAGCTCTCGGAAACATTTATTTTCCTTTTCTTTTTTGATTTCTAGGGTTGGAGAAGTTCCTTCACCAGCAGAAGAAAAAGGTTCGACTTGCTCAAAATGCAAAAGAGACATCGTTAATTTTTTCGAAAGACACTGATTCGACAAGGGAGCCAAGCATTAAAAGGAGTCACAAAGATAGATTAAAGGAAACCATGCCTCTAAACAGGATTGCTTTATACAAGGGAATCATACAATATAAGATGCTTTTCCCCCAAAAAGAATATAGATTCTCATAGGGAATGAATGAACAAATCAATAAATGTGTCTCATGCACACATCATTGTCTCTCATCAATTCTCCTGTCATCTCATGCATTATTTCTTCCTTCCTTTTGCAGTTTTTTTGTGTTTTGGTGATAAAAACAATAAATATCTAACTGGAAAAGGAAATTTTGGGATAAGTGTCTACACCATAGTATCATTGAGTACCAATATGTTACTAGAATATCAAAGTTGCTTCGGCAACTCTTTTTCATTTTCTATTGCCACATGCATCTTCATTCAACTTAAATTAATGCATTAACTGGTTAAAGAAAAAGCCAAATTAGAGATTGTCATGACCCACTTGAAAACATGAAATTGTGTCCTCTGGATTTTGATTGGGCGACATGCTTGGATGTTATGTGCGTTGTTGCCCAGTGTTAACAATTACCAAATCCATTGAGGGGGAAGCGATACTATATTAAATGACAAATAGCTAGTGTGTATCCTAAAATATTTTTTACAACTAAAAATTTTAAGAAGTTTCAAAAAGCACTCGAAAACCCAAAAATTTTGAAAGTAATTTCAAAAAGGCAAAGACCTTAGAGTTTGCATAATTTACTAGCAACCTGTGAACTTTAAGCATGAGTGAGTGAGATAGTAAATAGTGTGGTCCTTTCAAGCAACCAAATAGAGGTGATGGCATAATTGGAGAGACGCTAGTAATCGACAGAAAGTTTTGGCCACGCATTCGCCGCTGCTATGACCCAATGCAGGCAACTAGTTTGGCCATACTCCATCAATTCCATGTGATTTTTATCCTTCTTGCCGCAATCAAAATAATTCAAAGTTATTTGCTCATGTCTAGCATAATTGATTTCAATCAAACACTTTTACTCTTTTTAATGAAAATTTCATTAACAAAAATAGATTCGATTTCACCCTTAATCTTATAGCTTACTCAGTGAGATTACCTTACCAACACTATAAATAAAGGTCTTCACCTCTCATTTGGGAGGACTAATCTTGGCTACCTAGGGAAAACTTTGCTCTCATTTCTCTGCATAAGAAACTTGTCTCTAATTTCGTAATAACAAAACTATACCAAACTTCCTTCTCGAAACTCTTCAATGAGTTCTTTCAAATGGACTGGGTTTCATCCTATCATAACCCATTTGGGAGGAAGGAATCAAGAATGTGTTGCTTCGCCATTCTATTTGGATTGAGGTAGGTCCTCACTGTCATAAACCAAAAAGATAATTTGTTTATCGATTTTCTTTTAAATTTTGCAATTCATAATTGCTCCTCTCTTTGTTCCTCCATCATCGTTTATGTTATGTCCATTCTTATGATTTGTAAGTAAACATATGTTCAATAATGAAGAGGTCACTAAATTTATTGCTTACTATTATTCTCAATTTCATTGTGAAAATGATTTGCTAATAATGACACCAAAAATATTCTTCTTGCTAACTAGCTCACTAAATAAGACCTAAATTCATGAAAACATCCTTTACATGCAGCCCAAAAACTCAAGGATTTCATACTTTCATGTCTAATAGAACTCACTTTTGGATCCAGAAGTCTAATAATGGTTTTCATCATCCATTAGGTTGTACTTTCACCCTCAGATCCGATCTCATAGTTTGCAGCTGTGATTCATTAATAATAGTTCCCATTCTTGATGTCTAGAAATAACATTTTGTAGGAAAGATTGTTTTCCTTCTGGAAAGCTAAATCCTATATCCCTTTGTTCTTCGTCTTGTTGAAGGGTCTCGTTGATAGAAGGAAAGGGATAATTTCCACATAACAATGGGTTTGTAAATTAACGTTAAAATTTGATAGTGACAACAAAATTAATGTTGTAATATATCCCACCAAATAACTCTGCCGAACCACCACTTGAGAAAGTCACCCAATGCACCCTTCAAAAGAAGGCGGGTCACAGAGGAAGCGGATTAAGGCCCTATTCGGCAAAATTAGCTGTTTAGGTAGTGAATAGTGGTTCAAGTAGGGATAGCGCTTTCAATTTAGCTGTTAACAGATAGCTATCTAGATTAGTGGTTGAAACTAATGTGTTCGGTAAATTTAGCTATTATGCTAGTTGATTAATATAAATTCACATAAAAGGATATAGATGATTTCCAAAGATAAAATTTTTATAGGATATTTTTTGGTAAAAAATATGAAATGCTGCTTTTGAATGTCAAACGTTAATACTATTAGCTTTTCAAAAACGCTGCTTAAAACACTAGACGCTACTTGAAATGTTATTGAAAATACTAGTTTACCGAACGCTAAAAATTAACTAATTAGTGTCTTGACCTAATCAAAATACTAAACGCTGCCTAAAATGCTGTTACCGAACACGGCCTAAGCCTCAAGAGCCACCCACGTTGACCTTCCCCCCATAGGACTGTCACCATTAGCGGTTCTTTTAGTGGCAACTCAACTAGGACAAGTAAGTAAGTGTGTTGACTTGAAGGAAATGAATGCAATTAAAACTTTTTTTTTGGTTTTAAAATTACATCACTTGGGTTAAATGAACAGCTAAAGTTTTATGCAGTACCTTTACCAAGCAGGACTCCAGGATAATCCTTTTTACCACCGGATTCATGTGGACTTCCTTGTTACAGTTAGCCTATCCCAACCAATTGTGGCCGTGTCTTCATGGGGAATTGCCATACGACTCTGCTCATCCGCTCCACTAAGGCCCTGTTATTTTCATAGTTTAATAAACCCAACTGACTCATTCCCACTTACACCCACTCCTTTTCTCCTTTTCCCACATCTTCCCACGCTTTAAAAAAATACCAGTCCTTCCCACTCCTACATATAACTATTATTTTCTATATTTTGAAAATTTTTATAATTTATCTAATTGTGTGTATGAATAGTCTGATAACAATTTTGAAAAGTTTTATCTATTTTTTGGATGTTATGGAAATATATGTTAGTCGTGCCGGAAATTATAGATGACGTAATTTTTGTTATATATATTGAAGAAATAATAATTTATATTTTTCTGTGTTGACTCAGTTACGAAATATTGTTTCGTGGCCGTTGTTACCCAGAAAAAATTGTAATTTTCATTATTCATAAAATAAATTACGGATGTATTTTTTTCTTCATATATTAATTAAATACGAAAAAAAAAAAATATACATGTTTAGGCTTTGTTCTGTTCGTTGGTAAATCCAAACTGACCAACTTTCACCAACTTCAACCCATATCAACCCACTTCATGAATTTCAATAAAAAAAATACTAATTTCAACCCACTTCAGCCCACTTCAACTAATTTCAGCACACTTCAGCCCACTTCAACCAATTTTAACCTATTTTCTATCATGTTAAGCAACTTCTACCCATCATACAAAAAAAATTCAATCCACTTTAACTCACGCCAACCTATTTCAACCAAATTCAACAAAAAAATACCCATTTTAACCTACTTCAACTCACTTCAACCCACTTCAATAAAAAAATTTCCACTTCAACTTTCTTTAACCTACTTCTACCAATCTCAACCAACTACACCCATTTATATCAATTAACCCATATTTCCCGACGAAAAGAGCAGACGCTCAGTACATGGAAAACAATCATCTGCAATTTGCGTGAAGAACTTCCAATATTTTGTTACTAACGCACACATAAAAAAAATATCCGCTCAAAATACACGTACAATACATCTGCACATTCCATCACGAAGTGCAAATAATGTCAAAAAAATTTATAAGTTCTTTCATTATTGCTGAAAAAACATCTGCAACTTTGGCCCCAAATTACAATGAGCGAAAAATAAATTTGTTACAGATACAACAACACCCATCCACGCTTGGCGACCTATAACAAAATATTTTGTAATCAACGAAAAAAAAATTTAAACATCTCTTCCATATATAGAATCAAACCCAAAATATCTACCAGTTACATAAAACTAACATTTGCTTAACAAAATAGAAAAAATTGCATAAATTTTTATCATCGGTAATTACTATCACAAATAAAAGATTACATTAAAAAAAAACAAAATACATAACTTACATCAACTCTCCTACTTCATTCAACTCTTTTCCACTTCTTTCCCACACTTTTTAAAAAATACCATTCCTACCCATTACCACTCACTCCTTCCTCCCATTTCTCACTCTCACCTGTCCTACACTGTAATTTTCCAACGAAGAGAATAGGGCATTAGACATTCTGACCATTGACCCCACCACATGCCTTTCTTGGAAATAGAACTGATCTTCAATCCTCACATGCATGATTGCAATAAACTATTGATATACATACATACATATATATATATATATAGATGCATGTATGTATATATACATGTATATATTTATACATAGACATAAAATATGCATATGCCCAAATCTATATATACATATATATCTATACATATA